>JAVHYY010000557.1:0-44031 GCA_035221665.1 Okamejei kenojei | reverse complement strand
TAAAGGGGAAAGACAATGTTGTCCAGTAACAAACAGGCCTGGTGGAAATGTTGGAATAAGTGATGACCGGACACATTGTGTCCTATGGACAGAGCCAAACAGGGGCCAGGTGATTCCATGCAATAATAAATGTATTTGGGGAGAGTGTTTTCTCAAATGCCCTATCGGGAGTGAAATAAATCTGGATCTAAGCCAGAGACAAGGCTAGTAAGGAGATAGGTAATGGATAGGTGTGTTGGGATGTGAACAGGACGATATCAGTAATTAATAATAATAATAATAATAATAATAATAATAATAATATTAATATTAAGATAATGGTGTGAACATAGCTATGGTAAGAACATTAAGAAGAGTATTAAAATACACCTAGGCTAGGATGCGGCAGCGTTTGAAATTATAGCGCCGTGTTTATAATCAGATGTTGTAGGCAGATTTGGACGGTGTTGTTATAGTATGTGGATGATTTGTTGGTTTGTTCCACAAGTGAGGAGAACCGTGAGCAAGAGACATTGTTAATTTTATCTTGGGAAAAAAGATTGGCACTGGAGGTCATGCTGTATCCAAGGAAGAGTTTTGTTTTGTCAGCAGCAGTTAGAATATTTTTGCGAGTAATATCTAAAGACGTAAAAGCTTATAGCGCAGGACAAATTGGATGCTTGCCGGCAACTCTTGCTTAGGCTCAATTGGCAGCAGAAAATTAAGGCTTTAAGAGCCAGATTTGTACATGGAGTTGGCAATTTGTTTGGAGCAGTAGGGAAACAGAAAGGCTTTGAGAAAAGCAACGGGGACCCCATGCAAGTTAGCAGTGTCCCCCTATGGGATGTTGTTTGGTTTACTAATATGGGAAAGAGAGAAGGAATACCCTCCATAGAGGGCAGTGATATATTCTAAGGAACTCTTTACTGGGCAGTAGTATCTCGTTCCCTTACCAGGAATTAAAAGCGAAGGATTATTGGCTCACAGCCCACCACTTGACTTTCCAATACAGCTGTAAAGGCGGCGACTGGGTATGGTCAGAATTGGAAGGAGGAGAAACTATGCCCAGGTGGACCGGCCCATACCTAGCCTTACTGTCAAACCGACGACAGCAATACGAATAAAAGAAACAGGGTGGACCCACGCGATCGGGTTCCCCGGCCCACCCCCCCCCCCCTCGTCCAACCCGTTTCCTGAGGAGGGTGGAAACAGTGGACGGTGGATTGCCGCGGAAGTAAAACCCTAACAGTACTTTTTTTTTAAAAGCATTGAATGTATAACTGACAGTTATGAAAGGAGCCGTCATGGTATTGTTTGCTTTGTATGTAATTGTGGTTAATAAGGCATTAATAATTGTGATAAATGTTATCATCCTATTCAATACGGAGGATATTACCCGTCATTTACTATCATTCCATGTGAACAAAGTTATGCCATGACCGAAGACAGAATATTTGTTAAGAGGGGTGAATGGAGTATTTGATGGCAGGCAATAGGGGGTATATAGGGAAGTTTGGGGCCGTTACCTGCCCAAGGGGAGAGAGATGGGTTTGTGTTGGCAGTTTAGTTTTCCTTTCAGATCGTAAAAGGGGAATAGATAAGACGAAGGAGGAAGTAATAAAGAGGTTATAAGGTAGTAGTCACTAAGCCTCCCCCTTCCCCACATACTCAGCTCAAGTGACCAGTACTGTACGAGAAATCAAGAAGCAGATCGAAATTCCTGAAGGAGAAAAAAAACCTGTTTGTGGCTTGGCCCACGGATAGCTGGGACCCCTGTATGTGACTAAACTGTTGGGTTTGCGGGGAGGACCGTGATGATTCACGTGGCCGTGGAGAGGATCCATTGTTGAAATATGGGACCTGTGGGGTGGAACCTGACCAGTTGGGCCAAGACCGAGATCCCCCAGGTATGGGGTCCCTGACCGCCGCTCCGTCGGGAATGAGTTGTTATCACTAGGGCCCTGGGCTAAGGATGCCGTCCTGTAGGCAGCAAGGCCCCTGCCAGGAGCATCGTCACCCAGTGCAAATCAGCCCGAGAGTTGTGGTGGCCTAGGAGCCCTAAATGGTATATTACTAAGAAAATATGGGAAAAAACTGCGCTATCGGTGGGGATGGGAGGAGTCGATTTGGAGTAGAATCCGCGGACTATGGAACAGCACCGGGGATACACCCTTATCAGGGGGATCCCAGTATGCGAGATATAGGGACAAGGTTGCCTTCTCGTGGGACCGCCCCCTGGAAAAGGTATTGTTCTGGATCATGCGGTAAAGCATACTCGGTGTTACGATGAATTGGAGTGGGACTTGTTTTTATTGGATGGTAAACTGGATTCTTCCTGGTAAACCCCAAAGAAGGCCGGTCGTTAGGAAACCAACCAGTATTGATGACCTATATCGGAAAACGAGGAAATAGACATTGGAGAATGGGAAGATGATGAGTGGCACGAGCAAGAAATCATCTCATACTACGGACCATCCACCTGGCACAGATGGATCCTGGGGCTACCTGAACACAGTATACATGTTAAACCGGATCATAAGGTTCAGGCAGTACTGGAAAGTAATTACCAACCATAAATGCGGGGGCGCTGGAGATGCTGGCAAAGCTGCAGAGCAGATGAGGAGCAGCGATATACCAGAAAAGGTTAGCCCTAGATTATCTCTGGCAGAGAAGGAGGGATATGCGGAAAAATATTCCTCTCTAATTGACTGTTGAACATCGATGATAATGGATGGCAGTGAGGGGACATATCAGAAGGGATCCGGAAGTTGGCGCATGTTCCATTACAAAAGTGGAATTCGATTATGGGAACCCAATGGGGGATTCTATCCTCGTGGAGGATACATGGGTTGGAGAAAAACGGTGGACTTGTGTTTCTATGTGCAGTGGCTGGATGATCTTAATCCCTGTTGTACCTATGTTTTAGGGAAACTTATTACCAGAAGTATATGTCAGATGCAGGCTGTAGTCATGCCTATGTGAGAGGAGAAGGGGAAAACAACAGGAGAATAATGATAATGCGGCCAAGGGAAGTTTATGCTTTACAGTGGAGTAAGGTTAGGACGATGTTACGTCAGTTCGGATTGAAGGAACTTAAAATAGGGTTTAATCAGTGTATGCGGTAGCAAAAGAAAAGTGAGAGATTGTGAGGGAATAAAGTGATTTTAAACCCTATTATAGAAAGGAGTTTAAAGAGAATTCAAACAGAGAGGCGGCTGGGAGAGAGGAATCTGACCAGCGTGTTCTGAAGAGTTGCAGACCCATCCTTGAGGCCTCTTGAGTAAGAAGAGATGCATTGTATAAGCTAGAGAAGGGGGTGTTGTAGAGATATCCCTATCAGTGGGTGAAAGGAGTGATAGATGGGGACCCTTGTCACTATAGACTTAGCTTTAGTACTGTATTGGAAAACTGAGAGGGTTCACTAGGAGGTGGAGTAATACTGGGCCAGGTCATGAGCAATTGAGCATGCTTATAGAATAAAGGAATATTACAACACAACCCTGGTTCAAGAAATTGCTATTACCATGAACATGTTTGAAAATGCAATGTATGTTATGGGAGGTGGGAGGGGATGTACGGGGGGGAGGTACCTACAGATTTGTGCACCTCCGACCCTGATTGGAGAAAGGTCCGGAGGGGAGGTTGAATTGTATCTAGATTTTGGTATAAAGGGGGGTTATCTCTCTGGCTTCAGTGTGTCTCGAGGTGGAGAGGGCACCCGGTCTGCAAGACTCGTAAATAAAGAAAATTTCTTGCTTCCAGGATTTAGGTCTTTGAGTATTAATTGTGAGCATAAAGGAGTATCTCCACACAACCTTCTCTCATTCTGTGCCTGGAGTCCAGGCCGTACACCTGGCCCCCTATTTACCTGATTCAGGTGTTATGCTTAGGCTCCCAGTGCTGAAACACTCCATTGTCCCAGCTTTGACTGGCATCCTTGTACTATTCGGACCTTTGACACTGGATCCATTCTTTCTCTCTCTTTCTCTCTCTCTGTCTCTTCCTCTCTTCTCTCTCTCTCTTTCCTCGCTCTCTCTCTCTCTCTCCCTTCCCTCTCTCCCCCTCTCTCTCACCTCCTCATTCTCTCACTCTCAATCTCTCCAAAAACGTCTTCAAAACTTTCTGAATTTTTTCAAATAATACTCATCTCACATTTCGCTAACCTCTCTCCCTCCCTCACCTCATATCTCCGCCCTGTTTCCTCTCTTCATCCCTTCAAAAATCATCCCCCCCCCATCCTTTTTTCTCTCCTTCCCACCTCAATGCCCAAAACACAACAATAAACCACCCGGAACCAATATCCGCGATTCGCCCTCCACCGGACGCTGGAGACCCGCCCGTCCCGTTTTGCCAGCTCCGGTTGCGCCGCCTAAAGGCGCCCCCCTCCCGCCGGAAGCGCCTTTGGGGCAAGAGGAATGCTGATGTGAGATCAGGTGTGGATTAACAAGTGTGTTGCCATGCGCGGGGGATGTCATGCAAGCATGAGCCACGTGATGCATGCATTCCCTTTAATGCAGGTGGAGGGGAGCATGCACAGGCGTGGCAGGCGGTTCCCCAACCAATTATTACGCACTTAATGGGGCCCTTGCGGCGGATTTTTCTGTCTATTTCCCCCTCTCTCTCCACTCTCTCTCTCTGCCTTTTCTCCACTACTCTCTTTCTCACTCTCTACGCTGCCTCTTTCTCTCTCCCCCTCCCTCTCTCTCTTCTCCCTCCTCTCTTCTCTCTGCTCCCACCCCCTCTCTTTCTCACCCTCTCTTGCCTCTCTTCTTTCTCTGCCTCTATCTCTCTGCTCTTCCCTCTCCCCCCTTCTCTCTCTCCCCTCCTCATTCTCTCTCTCTCTGCCTCTCCCTCTCTCTCTCTCTCTCTCTCTGCTCTCTCTCTCTCTCTCTGCCTCGCCCTCGCTCTCTCTCTCTGCCTCTCCTCCCTCTCTCTCTCTCTGTCTCTCTGCCTCTCTCTCTTCTCTGGCTCTCACTCCCCTCTCTATAACCATAACCATATAACAATTACAGACGGAAAACAGGCCATCTCGGCCTTTTAGTCAGTGCCGAACACTTACTCTCACCCAGACCATCTATCCTCCACTCAGGACAATTAGCCCAGCGTTCACTTTAACCGGATATGTCCTATCCTTGTACTTTTATTAGTTAATGATATTAAGTGGAACGCTCTGCTCCCGACGTTCCCTGGGGGAGTCCATGATCCACACAAAAGTTTAAAGCATTAAGGGAGTCAGCCCATTTAGTTACCCCTCCCTGTGTGATCCTGTCATTTCTAAAATCATGTGTGAATCTTTGTTTGAAACGTTACCATACGTCTCATTGGAAGAAAAAGGCCATTCATTCCACATGGAAAGGCATCATTCCGGTAAACTCTGTCTATCCCTCTCATCATTTTAAAATCCCTCTATCCAAGCCCCCCTAACCTTCTTGCGCTGCAAAGAAAAAGAACTAACTTGAAATTCAACTCGGTAATGTAGAAGGTCTCCCAAACATCGGGAACTATCTTCCTGCATCTGAATCCAACCCCAGACAACAGTCTTATCTCTCCCCCTTGACATCTCTAAGTGAAACCTTTTCTGTCCCCCTCTGCCCTTTCCTCTCTCAAATCTCCTTTCTCTGTACAACGCGTACCTCTGCTTTCTCTCCCTGCTAACTTTCCTGTCTTAACTCTCTCCACCTTCTTTCTACCATGACCCCAGGTCTCGTTCTCTCCCCCTCTCTCCTAATTTCCATCTCCAGGGAAGGACATTCGAGCTATTGAGGAGAGCCCAACGTAGGTAGGTTCACAAGTTTAATTCCGGGATGCGGGACTGTCAATATGCTGAGAGAATGGAGCGGCTGGGCTTGTACATTCTGGAGCTTTAGAAGGATGAGAGGGAATCTTATTGAAACATCTACGATTATTAAGGTGTTGGACACGCTAGAGGCAGGAAAACATGTTCCCGATGTCGGGGGAGTCCAGAACCAGGGGCCACACACAGTTTAAGAAATAAGGGGTCAGCCATTTAGGACTTAGATGAGGAGAAACCTTTTCCACCAGAGAGTTGTGAATCTGTGGCCATTTGGGCTGAGATGAGAAGAAATTTTTCCGCACGGAGAGAATTGTGAATCTGATGTGACCATTTGGGACTTAGATGTGGGAGAAACGTTCCCTCCCAAGAGAAACATAGAAAAATAGAAAATAGGTGCTGGGAGTAGGCCATTCGGCCTTCGAGCCTTGCACGCCATTCAATATGATCATGGTCTGATCAGCCAACTCAGTATCCAGTACCTTGCCTTCTCTCCACACCGCCGACTGTTCGATCCCCTTTAGCCACAAGGGGGCCACATCTAACTCCTCCTCAAATTAGCCAATGATACTTGGCCTCAACTACGACTTTTGTGGCATTTGGCGAGAATTCCAGAGTGATTCACCCACACCTCTGTGTGAAAAATGTTTTTTCTTCATCTCGGTCCTAAAAAGATTTCCCCCTTATTCCTTAAACGGTGACCCCGGGACTGCCCCAACATTCAGGAACAATCTTCCTGGATCTAGCTTGTCAAAACCCTTAAGAATTTTGTAAGTTTCTATAGATCCCCTCAATCTTCTAAATATAGCGTGTACAAGCCAAAGTCTATCCAGTCTTTTTCATATGAAAGTCTGACATCCTAGAAATCAGTACTGGTGATCCTTCTCTGAACTCCCTCTATCGCAAGAATGCCTTTCCTCAGTTTTGGAGACCAAAACTGTTACACAATACTCAGGTGTGGTCTCAACAAGACCCTGTACAACTGCAGTAGATTGTCCCTACTCTATACGCAAACCCTTTTGCTATGAATGCTAAAACATACTATTCGCTTTCTTCACTACCTACTGCACCTGCATGCCTACTTTCAATGACTGGTGTACCATGACACCCAGGTCTCGTTGCATCTCCCCTTTTCGTAATCGGCCACCATTCAAATAATAGTCTACTTTCCTGTTCTTGCCACCAAAGAGGACACCTCAACATTTATCCACATTACACTGCATGCTGCCCACTCACCCAGCCTATCCAAGTCACCTTGCAGCCTCCTAGCATCCTCCTCACAGCTAACCCGAGCTTAGTGTCATCCGCAAACTTGGAGATGTTGCATTCAATTCCCTCATCCAGATCATTAATATATATTGTAAATAGCTGTGGTCCCAGCACTGAGCCTTGCGGTACCCCACTAGTCACTGCCTGCCATTCTGAAAAGGACCCGTTTACTCCTACCCGTTGCTTCCTGTCTGCCAGCCAGTTCTCTATCCACAATACTGAACCCCCAATACCGTGTGCTTTAAATTTGTATACTAATCTCTTATGTGGGACCTTGTCGAAAGCCTTCTGAAAGCCCAGATATAACACATCCACTGCTTCTCCCTTATCAACTCTACTAGTTACATCCTCAAGAAATTCAATAAGATTTGTCAGGCATTGTATTGTATTGTATTCAATGTATTGTCATTATCTCATTTTAGAGACAACGAAATGGATTGATTTACCTTTTGTGCATCCATGCTGACTTTGTCCAATGATTTCTCCACTTTCCAAATGTGCTGCTATCCCATCTTTAATAACTGACTCTAGCAGTTTCCCCACTACCGATGTGAGACTAACTGGTCTGTAAATCCCCGTTTTCTCTCTCCCTCCCTTTTTAAAAAGTGGGGTTACATTGGCTGCCCTCCAATCCTCAGGAACTCCTCCAGAATCTAAAGAGTTTTGAAAAATTATCACTAAGGCATCCACTATTTCTGGGGCTACTTCCTTAAGTACCCTGGGATGCAGCCTATCTGGCCCTGGGGATTTATCGGCCTTTACTCCATTCAATTTACCTAACACCACTTCCAGGCTAACCTGGATTTCACTCAGTTCCTCCATCTCATTTGACCTGCGATCCCCTGCTATTTCCGGCAGATTATTTATGTCTTCCTTAGTGAAGACAGAACCAAAGTAGTTATTCAATTCGTATGCCATGTCTTTGTTCCTCATGATCAATTCACCTGTTTCTGACTGCAAGGGACCTACATTTGTTTTAACTAATCTTTTTCACTTCACATATCGATAAAAACTTTTGCAGTCAGTTTTTATGTTCCCTGCCAGTTTTCTTTCATGATCCATTTTCCCTTTCCTAATTAAGCCCTTTGTCCTCCTCTGTTGAACTCTGTTGAATTTCTCCCAGTCCTCTGGTAGGTTGCTTTCTCTGGCGAATTTGTAGGCTTCATCTTTTGTTTTGATACTATCCCTGATTTCCCTTGTTATCCACGGATGCACTACCTTCCATGATTTATTCTTTTGCCAAATTGGGATGAACAATTGTTGTAGTTCATCCATGCAGTCTTTAAATGCCTTCCATTGCCTATCCACCGTCAACCCTTTAAGAATCACTTGCCAGTCTATCTTGACCAATTCACGTCTCATACCTTCAAAGTTACCTTTCTTTAAGTTCAGGACCCGTGTTTCTGAATTAACAATGTCACTCTCCATCCTAATGAAGAACTAAAACCATATTATGGTTCACTCTTGCCAAGGGGCCACGCACAACAAGACTGCTAATTAACCCCTTCCTCATTACTCAATACCCAGTCAGAATAGCTGTTCTCCTCGTTGGTTCCTCTACATGTTGGTTTAGAAATCTTATCCCGCATTACATTCCAAGAAATCCTCTTCCTCAGCACCCTGCCTAATTTGATTCACCCAATCTATTATGTAGATTGAAGTCTCCCAATATAAACTGTTTTACCTTTGTTGCATGCATTTCTAATTTCCTGTTTGATGCATCCCCAACTCCACTACTACTGTTAGGTGGCTGTACACAATACCCACTAGCGTTTTCTGCCCCTTAGAGGTTCGCTGCTCTACCCATATCGATTCCACATCCTCCAAGCTAATGTCCTTCCTTTCTATTGCATTAATCTCCTCTCTAACCAGCAAACGCTACCCTACCTCCTTGACTTTTCTTATATCTCTCCTGAATATTGAATATCCCTGGATGTTCGCTCCCAGCCTTGGTCACCCTGGAGCCATGTCTCCGTGATTCCCATACTATTTTCATAATAATTAATAGCTTATCTGACACCTTCAACTCATACCTTATTACGAAATGCTTCTTCATTGAGACACCAAAGCCTTCAGACTTGTTTTTTACAACACTCTTACATACAATTATGTTGAAAGGTGGCCCTTTTTGATTTTTGCCCTGTATTTGCTGCCTCCTGCCACTTTTCCGCCTTGCTACTGTTGCTTCTATCCTCATTTTTACACCCTCTGTCTCTCTGCTCACACATTTAAGAAACCCACCACCTCTTATTCTCTGTTTATTATTATTTTCTTCTTTCCCCCCCTACGTGTTGCGTCTGACTGCTTCCCTGCTCTGCCTCCTGCCGCACACAGTCTACTTACTTTCTCTATTTGAGTCCCACCCCCCAACCGATCTAGTTGTGAATCTGTGTGATTCTCAGCCTTGGAGGGCAGTGGAGGCTGGTTCTCTGGATATTTCAAGAGAGAGCTAGATAGTGCTCTTAAAGATGGCGAAGTCGGGGGATAAGGGGAGAAGGCAGGAATGGGGTACTGATTGTGGATGATCAGCCATGATCACAGTGAATGGCGGTGCTGAGTCGAAGGGCCGAATGGCCTCCTCCTGTACCTATTGTCTATTGACCAGGAAAAGTGATTTGACTCTATTGCTGGTAGACAAAAATGCTGGAGAAACTCAGCGAGTGAGGCAGCATCTATGGAGTGAAGGAATTGTATAGAGCTCTAGGGGCTAGTGGAGTCAAAGGATATGGGGAGAAGGCAGGCACGGGTTATTGATAGCGGACGATCAGCCATGATTATATTGAATGGCGGTGCTGGCTCGAAGGGCCGAATGGCCTCCTCCTGCACCTATTTTCTATGTTTCTATGAGTTGGCTCTTGAGTCTGAAGAAGGATCTCGACCCGAATCGTCACCTATTCCTTCAGTCCGTAGATGCTGCCTCACCCGCTGAGTTACTCCAGCATTTTGTGTCAACCTTCGATATTCCCGCATCTGCAGTTCCTTCTTAGACAATATTGTTGTCTCGTTTATTGCATTCCATTGCGGATCTTGCAAAGAACGAGTCCTTATAAATATCTGTCCTGGCCAATGGCGTTTCTATTTGCAGATCATTTTTCTTTCCTGTCCTATGTGTTGAGTACGTTATGTTTCTATCTGCAGTTAGGTCCACGATTGGCAGGAACGGGTCTATGTTCACCCAAATCCTCTGACCCAGAGTGAGTGAGAGAGACACAGAGAGAGACAGAGAGACAGAGAGAGCGAGAGAGACGGAGAGAGACAGGGAGACAGATACAGAGAGAGACAGAGAGAGTCAGAGAGAGAGAGAGAAAGAGAGAGAGAGAGACAGACAGAGAGAGACAGAGAGAGTGAGAGAGAGAAAGAGAGACAGAGACAGAGAGAGACAGAGAGAGTGACAGAGTGAGACAGAGACAGAGAGAGACAGAGGCAGAGAGAGAGAGAGAGAGAGCGGGGCTGCCAACTGTCTCACGCCTTGGAGCAAATTCTCACGCCCTCACGCCCATGACCGGGTTCTCACGCTGAGTTTAGTCGCTGTGGCAGTTTGTCCCTTTGCGCCGCCTGCCAGCGATCTGTGCGGTCTGGGGAAGCGCGTCGGTTGACGGCTGTGAGTGGCGTCGCGTCTCTTCTCTTCTCTTTGGGCGAATGTGCAGCAGTCGCCAGCAACGAGCTGGTGAAGCAGTTGTCAAACATGGTGGGGGGGGGGGGGGGGGGGGGGGGGGGGTGACGGCAACCACAATCAGGCCAAACATCTAGGACAGGATTCTGACTACGGGCACACGAAAAACTGCATATTTGTTTTCAATTCGTATTCGCAGGTTCCCGAACTTTAACAGAAGCCACGACCACCCCCTCCCCCCAACACTAGCGGGCAGCAGCAACAGTAACGCTCTCACTGCAAGTTGCTTCAATTAAACCTCCCTCTCTTCCTTCTCCCCCTCCTTCTCCCTCTCAATACCTTCCCCGCCCACCACTCATTCTGTTGCAGGCGAGCTGACCTGGGAACGGCGGCCAGTCCCTGGGACGCAGAATGCCAACTTGATCATTAAGGACAAATTGGGCCAGCCATGTACATGTTGTATAACTAACTCTATGCAGACATGAATGGGCTTAGAATGACCATTTAAGCAAAATTGCCCTCACTTTCCCCATTTTGATTCTTGAGATTAATATCCGTTTGTTCTGTTAACAGCGTTAAAGTTCTTATGAGATCGAGTCAGGAAAGGGAACATGTTATTTTTTTTGTTTGCTTTAATTTGTTAGTTGATTTTTTGTTGACTGCCATAATTTCTGAAAGAGTCTTAAAGTAACTTAACTGTTGTAAAGCAGTAATAAGTGATTTTTGTCCAAACAATTGGAACTTGCATAAAATGTTTGAATTATTAGCAGGGCTGTCAACTCTCACGCACTGAGCGTGAGACTCGCACATTTCACAAAATTCTCATGCTCTCACGCTGATCACAAAATTATATAATGAGAATAGGACCTGTTTTGCTTAACAAATAGTGTAGGAAGGAATTGCAGATGCTGGTTTAAACTGAAGATAAACACTCAAAACTAGAAAAACTCAGCAGGACAGGCAGCATCTGGGTGATGTTTCGAGTCGAGAACTTCAGCCTGAAGAGATTGAAAACCAGCCATAAAACACAATGACTGCACATGTGTCTTATCCAACTAAGGGCAGAAATCAGAATCATGTGTTCATCTTTATTCACGTGACACCATAATAAATATATTACAGAAAAAATAATTGAATGGAGTGGCACGGTGGTGCAGCGGTAGAGTTGCTGCCTCACTACCACATGGGTTTTCTCTGGATATTCCCGTTTCTCCCATATCCGAAAGAAGTGCAGGTTTGTAGGTTAATTGGCTTCTGTAAAATTGCCCTGGCGTGATGGATGGAACTGGTGTATGATAGATTGGGGTCGGTGTGGACCTGGTGGGCTGAAGGGCCTGTTTTCCATATATTTTTTAAACATATATATCTGAATTTCATTGAACATGTGGCATTATTTTCAATCTTCTTGTTTTATATTCAAAGGGTAAGGTTGAAAACGGTTGAAGAAGGGTTTCGGCCCGAAACGTTGCCTATTTCCTTCGCTCCATAGATGCTGCTGCACCGCTGACTTTCTCCAGCAATTTTGTCTACCTTCGATTCTCCAACATCTGTGCAGTTCCTTCTTGAACAAGGTTGATTGATTTATTTGTGCAGAACAGTGATGGAAGTCTGACTTTTGCTTTGTTTCTCTGAGTTTTTCTTATATATATGCATAACAGATGAATATAATCTGATTTCCATACTTGAATATTGTCATTCATGTGTGCTGCACTGTTGAGCTGAGCTGGCTCTATTGTGGAATGTAATTAGGAATGTCATTTCGCTTAACCTTATTTATACCTAATCCAATTTAAAGCATAAATGTTGCATCCAAGTGTAAGTTAAAAGACTCGCTCACTCTACAGTATGAGTTTGCAATTACAATGTGAAAAAAAAGCTCCTTACCGTGGGAGGGGGAACATCTCAAAATGAGAGAGAGAGAGAGAGACAGAGAGAGAGAGAGAGAGAGAGAGAGAGGGGGGCAGAGAGAGAGAGAAACAGAGATAAACAGAGATACAGAGAGAGACACACAGAGAGACAGAGAGAGAGAGGGAGCGAGAGAGAGAGAGACAAAGATAGAGAGAGAGAGATAGATAGGGATAGAGAGAGGGAGAGAGAGAGACAGAGAGAGGGAGACAGAGAGGGGGAGACAGAGACAGAGATAAAGAAAGACAGAGAGAAAGAGAGGAGAGAGAGTGGGAGACAGAAAGAGACAGAGAGAGACAGAGAGAGAGAGACAAACAGAGACAGAGAGAGAGAGAGAGAACGAGAGAGAGAGATAGAGACGGAGAGAAAGGGAGCGACAGAGAGAGGGCGAGAGTGAGAGACAGCGAGGCAGAGCGAGAGAGAGAGAGAAAGAGAGACAGACAGACAGAGAGAGACAGAGACAGGGAGAGAGAGATAGAGAGTCAGAGAGAGAGAGAGAGAAACAGACAGAGACAGAGACAGAGAGAGACAGACAGATAGTTACAGCACAGAGACAGGTCCTTCGGCCCAACTTGCCCACACCGGCCAACATGCCCCATCTACACTAGTCCACCTGCCCCGCGTTTGACCTCCTAACTTCTAGACTCAATGCGATAGAGAGAGAGGGAGGGGAGAGAGAGAGAGAGAGAGACAGAGAGACAGAGAGAGACAGATAGATAGAGAGAGGAGACAGACAGGACAGACAGGAGACAGAGACAGAGAGAGAAAGACAGAGAGAGAAAGAGAAACAGAGAGAGAGAGAGAGAGATACACAGAGAGAGAGAGAGGGAGACAGATAGAGACAGAGAGAGAGAGAGAGGGGAAGAGAGCGAGAGAGAGACAGACAGACAGACAGACAGAGAGAGACAGAAAGAGAGAGACAGGGAGAGAGACAGAGAGAGAGAGGGGGAGAGACAGAAAAAGAGTGACAGACACAGAGGGAGTAAGAGAGACAGAGAGAAATACAGATCCAGAGAGAGATATAAATAGAGAGAGAGACATAGAAAGAGAGAGACAGACACAGATGGAGAGAGAGAGAGACAGAGACAGAGGGACAGTGAGAGATAGAGAGATACAGACAGAGAGAGAGAGAATAGACAGAGACAGATGGAGACAGAGAGAGAGAAAGAGAGAGAGACAAAGAGAGACAGAGAGAGAGAGAGAGGGGGGACGGAGAGTGGGAAAGACAGAGAGAGAGAGAAACAGAGAGAAACACAGAGAGAGAGACAGGGAGAGAGACAGAGAGACAGATAGAGACACAGAGAGAGAATGCACAGAGAGAGAGAGACACACACACAGACAGGGACCGAGAGAGACAGAGAGAGAGAGAGAGACAGAGATAATGAGATAGGCAGAGTGAGTGACAGAGAGAGAGAGAGAGAGAGAGGGACAGAGAGAGAGAGAGAAACAGCGAGAGAGAGACAAAGAGAGAGAGACAAAGAGAGAGACAGAGAGGGAGACACAGAGAGAGAGAGAGAGAGAGAGAGAGAGAGAGAGACAGAGAGGGAGAGAGAGAGACAGACAGAGAGATAGAAAGAGAGAGAGACAGGGAGAGCGACAGAGGGACAGAGACAGAAAGAGAAACAGAGAGAGACAGGGAGAGACAGATAGAGGCAGAGAGAGAGAACGCACGGAGAGACACACACACACACACAGAGACAGGGACAGATAGAGTGAAATAGAGCGACAGAGAGAATGAGAGGCAGAGTGAGAAACAGAGAGCGAGAGGGACAGAGAGAGAGAGAGAAAACAGATACACAGATAAACTGAGAGAGAGAGAGACGGAGAGAAAGATACAGAGAGACAGCGAGAGAGAGACAAAGAGAGAGACAGAGAAAGAGAGAGACAGACAGAGATGGAGAGAGACAGACAGAGAGAGGGAGTGAGAGAGTGAGAGGGGGCAGAGAGAGATACAGAGAAAGGGACAGAGAGGGAGGGATACAGAGAAAGAGAGAGAGAGTGACAGAGAGAGAGAGGGACAGAGAGAGAGACACAGAGAGAGTTAGAGAGAGTCAGAGAGAGATGAGAGAGAGAGGGAGAGAGAGAGAGAGAGAGAGAGAGGAACAGAGAGAGAGGGGGGCCAGAAAGAGAGATAGACAGAGAGAGAGACAGAGAGGGAGAGACACAGACAGAGAGACAGAGAGAGAACGACAGTGAGAATGTGCTGGAGCAACTCAGCGGGTCAGGCAGCATCTGTGGAGAAGATAGACACAAAGTGCTGGAGTAACTTAGCGGGTCAGGCAGCATCTGTGGAGAGAATGAATGGGTGACATTTTGGGTTGAGACCCCTCTTTGGTTAAGTTTAGTTTAGAGATGCAGCGCGGGAACAGGTCTTTCAGCCGCGGAGTCCGCGCCGACCAGCGATCACCCCGTACACTAGCACTATCCTACGCACATTAGGGACAATTTAACAATTTTGCGGAGGCCGATTAATCTACAACCTGAACGTCTTTGAAATGTTGGAGGAAGTTGTCAACACTCAATTGGATCCCGACTCAAAACTAGTAATATTTGGAATATCAGAACAAAGTCTAACACTTACTACAAGCCGACTGTAGTATAATAATTGGGGAAAAAAATTAATATTAACATTTTGGAAAGGTCCGATAACCCCCACAATTAAAATGTGCATTATGAAAATGTCGGAGACCCTACATTTGGAAAGAATCAGACTTGTCTTAATGGACAAACAAGAACTTTATATCAGAATATGGTCTCTATTTATCGATTATTTGAAGGGGCGAATTGGTTCGGCACGAGAACTTGACTGAAGCTCAAATCAAGGATTAGATGAAAATATATACTTTATAATTTACAAACCTATCTCCAATGTTGTATTATTAGTAAATTATTCCATTCTTCTTTATCATACTTTTCTTTCTATCTTTCTTTATTATTTTCTATCTATATAAAACAAAGACAGAGAGAGAGAGAGAGAGAGATACTGAGAGAGAGACAGAGAGAGAGACAGAGAAAGAGATACAGAGAGAGAGAGAGAGGTGCGAGAGACAGAGACAGACACAGAGCGAGAAAGAAAGAGGGAGAGAGAGAGACGGACAGAGAGAGAGAGACATACACACAGAGAGACAGAGAAATACAGAGAGAGACAGAGAGAACGAGAGAGGCAGACAGAGAGAGAGAAACAGATAAACAGAGAAAAAGGGATAGAGAGAGAAACAGAGAGACAGAGAAAGAAAGAAAGAGACAGGCAGAGACTCAAACAGAGACACAGAGAGAGAAAGAGAGAATGAGGGAGCAGTTAGAGACAGACAGACAGAGCGAGACACACACACACACACAGACAGAGAGAGAGAGACATAAAGAGAGAGAGGGAGACAGACAGAGAGAGAAAGAGAGTGAGAGATAAGAGGAGAGAGAGACAGAGAAACACAGAGCGATAGACAGAAAGAGACAGAGAGAGATGGAGAGTGACGGAGAGGCACAGAGAGAAAGAGAAAAAGAGACAAAGAGACAGAGAAAGCGAGACAGAGCGAGAGAGATAGACAGAGAGAGAGAGACAGTGAGAGAGACTGACAGTGAGACGGAGAGAGCCAGAGAGAGAGAGAGAGAGAGAACGAGGTAGAGACAGACAGAGAGACAGGCAGAGAGAGCAGACAGGCAGAGAGAGAGAGACAGACAGCGAGCGAGACTAGAGAGGGACAGACAGAGAAAGACAGAGAGAGGGACAGAGAGAGAGAGAGAGAGAGGGAGACAGAGAAAGAGAGGGAGAGACAGAGAGAGACAGAGACATAGAGACAGAGACAGAAAAAAATATAAAGCAGAGTCATTAAATAATTGATAATATTGATAATATTAGCAATGTATGACTGTTATACATGAAATGTTCTTATTATGTACCTGCTTCTAATAAAAAAATACTTTTAAAAAAATGTTGGGGGAAACTGGAGCACCCGGAGTAAAAACCCACGCACCTCAAGGGGAGAACGTACAAACTCCACACAGACAGCACCCGTAGTCAGGATTGAGCCCTGGTCTCTGGCGGTGAGGCAGCAACTGTACCGCTGCGCCACTGTGCCGCACAGAATTATATAACGGTTTCCTCCGCCATAAACACACCCAATATGTGCTAGTAATGTCCTGTTTTCCAGCTTGTTGACCCTTGGTGTTCCCCCTCTGCAGGGTTTAGGAGCCGTTGCTGTGGACGGAGAGATGGGGACGTGAGTGGCCATTGAGGGCGGCCAGGGAGCTTGTGAGCCCCTTTCCCCCATCTGCTCGGTGTGCGGGCTGTGCTTCGAGGGGCTGAGCTTCGATGGAGGACCACATGACGGGGCACAACAAGGAGAAGCGTTATGAGTGCGACGTGTGTGGCAAGGCCTGGCAGAAGCCGAGCCTGCTGGAGATCCACCGGCGGGTGCACACGGGAGAACGCCCCTTCGACTGCTCGGAGTGCGGCAAGAGCTTCACCCACAATAGCAACTTGCTGCGGCACAACCGCGTGCACTCCGGTGAGAGGCCCTTCACCTGCTCTGACTGCGGCAAAGGCTTCAAGTCGTCACGTGAGCTGAAGCAGCACAGGCGCCTGCACACCGGGGAGCGCCCCTACACCTGCAGCGACTGCGGCAAGAGCTTCACTCAGTCCAGCAACATGCTGGTGCACCAGCGCACCCACACCGGTGAGCGCCCCTACACCTGCGCTCACTGCGGCAAGAGCTTCACCTCCTCGAGCAACCTGCTCATGCACCAGTGCAACCACACCAGCGAGCGTCCCTACACCTGCGCCCAGTGCGGCAAGGGCTTCACCCGGTCCGGCCATCTGCTGGTGCACCAGCGCACCCACACCGACGAGCGCCCCTACACCTGCACCCTGCGGCAAGGGCTTCAGCCGGTCCAGCCATCTGCTGGTGCACCAGCGCACCCCACACCGGCGAGCGCCCCTACACCTGCACCCTGTGCGGGAAGGGCTTCAGCCACTCCGGCAACCTGCTGTCCCACCAGCGCACCCACACCGGGGAGCGCCCCTACACCTGCACCCAGTGCGGCAAGGGCTTCACCCAGTCCAGTCACCTGGTGAAGCATCAGCGCAGCCACACCAGCGAGCGTCCCTACACTGCGCCCAGTGCGGCAAGGGCTTCACCCAGTCTTCCAAGCTGCTGTCCCACCAGCGGGTGCACGCCGGCGACTGTCCCGTCCCCAGCCCGGTGTGTGGAGAGCGCTTTGCCATGGCCTCCCACGCCGGGTCTCACCAGCGTATGCACACCAGTGGCCAGCCCTACGACTGCCCGTACTGCGGTGAGGGGTTTGACAGCTCGCGGGGGTTGCGGCAGCACCGGCGGACCCACACCAGCGAGCAGCTGCTCCCACTGTGACAAGAGAGCATGGGGGCTGGGGGAGCACCAGTGGATACACACCGGAGAGAGACCCTTTGTGTGCGCTGAGTGTGACAAGGGTTTCACCCGCATGTCCAGCCTGGGCAGTTTGCACCCCAGCGATATGAACATTCACTTCTCTAATTTCAGGTAGTCCCTACTTTCTCCTCCCCTTCCCAGCTCTCCCTCAGCCCACTGGCTCCACCTCTTCCTTTCTTCCTCCCGCCTCCCCCACCCTCACATCAGTCTGAAGAAGGGTTTCGACCAGAAACGTTGCCTATTTCCTTCGCTCCATAGATGCTGCCTCACCCGCTGAGTTTCTCCAGCATTTTTGTCCAACTTTCATTTTCCAGCATCTGCAGTTCCTTCTTAGGCATTCTAAAGTGTTTTTTAAAGAAAGTTTTGAAGCATTTGTGCCTTACGTAACAAATAAAGCAAGTTTATCCTGACCTCACTGTGAAAGAGTTTAATTTGGTCAAGTTTGGTTTGTAAATTAAAAAAGGAAATTTGTTGAAAAACAGAAAGCAGTCAAATTTAAAAGAGAATTTCCCCAGCAGAATAAAGTCTGGGAAAATCTTAAAAGCTTGGTTTATACTAATCATTGAAACAATGTATTAACATAGAGATGTATTGTCTGAGCACAGCACCATATTAGATATCTGTCTGAACTGCTTGTCCCACCCGAGAAGCACTGAGCAACGTGTGTGCTCTTTGTAGATCTCGCCACTCCCGTCTGACAAATTGATTAAAAGATTGCTTTGGTTTACCTTTAACAATTTTGTTGCTGTCTGCTTTCTTTAAGAGATGAACTTTGACAACTGTGCTCTTTGGAATTCTGCAAAATTCTGCTATCAATAATGAAAGGAAATGCTAACCATGTCCAGAAATGAGATGAAATTATTCTCGCTTCCATGCATATCTGTAGCCGTAGGGCAGTCGGCCACCTCCCCGCTACTTCAAATGTAGTTCCTGCACTTGGCAATATCGTTTGGTGTTTGGCAGCTGAAACGCGGCGGCGGGGCTGGAGGGACCAGACTGTCCCCAACTGTGTTGCAGCTGACGGGGATGTTGCCGGGTTTATGGCCGCGGCCCCGCTCCACCCGGCCCCGTGTGTGGGCGCTGCGGACCCACAGCCCGTGACAGTGAGGTGGTAGCCAGTTTGGGGGAGTAAGGAAGCAGATGGGAGGTAACTATCTTGGAGGATTAACGAATGGTGGGTACTCATCTACGAGGGTACCGAATGAGATGTAGCCAGCTTTGTGGATAAGCTATGGAGGTGTCCTGCCTGGGGGAAATGAGAGATGGGAGGTCGCCAGCTTGGAGGAGTAAGGGATGGGAGGTCGCCAGCTTGGGGGAAATGAGCGATCGGAGGTCGCCAGCTTGGAGGAGTAAGGGATGGGAGGTCGCCAGCTTGGGGGAGTAAGGGTAATGGGAGGCAGCCAGCTTGGGGGAGTAAGGATAAAGGAGGTGATGAAGTGCTTTGAGAGGTTGATCATGGCGCAAATCAACTCCTATCTCAACAAAAACCTGGACACACTGCAATTTAAAATTTGCAATCGTAGCTATATATGGTAGCATTTGTTTGAAAATCAATATACAGCGCAGATGGGAAGTGGTCGTGATGAAACGTTTAATTATATAGATTATGTGTTATTTTTAAGTCTATCGCTGCTGGTAAATTCATTTCACTGCATGTGATGTACATGTGATGAATAACATTGACTTTGACTTTGGCGGGGAGATCCCTCACAGGTGGGGAGATCCCTCATCACAGGTGGGAAGCTCATCTGCAATGACCCGGTTCAGGAATAGCTACTTCCCCACAGCCATCAGGCTGTTAAACATGGCTCGGACAAAACTCTAAACATTAATACCCCTCCACCTGTTATTTGCACTTTATTAATGTATTAATTTATGTGTGTATTTATGTATATAATTGTAGTCAATGCCTACTACGTTCTGTTGTACTCTGCAAAGAAAGAATGTCATTGTCCTGTCAGGGACACATGACAATAAACTCTTTTGACGTTGACATTGAGCGCTGCAGAGCCATCAAGAAAATACCCGGTGGTGGACGCTCGAGGCCGGGCGGGTGGTGAGTGCCAGAGATCGGTCGAGGACACAACGCTGAGAGAACAAAGAGGGACCCGGCGTGGGGGAGTGGGGGGGGGGGGGTGGCGCCGAGAACAAAGGGGGACCATTGCGGACTCTAATGAACACTTGTTAACTTTGTCAGTGCCCTTTACGAGGAGACTCATTGCATACCTTGTGCATGGTACTCAAAACAATGAATCCCACTTTGACATATCACCTGTGATAATACAGTATAATTCGTTCATTCATCTCATGCAGGGGAGAATGCTCATCACAGCGGGAAGTCCCTCACACATGAGGAGAGATCTCTCACACAAGACACAGAATGCATGGCACAGAATCTCACCATGACATGTCAAGATTCAAGAGTGTTTATTGTCATATGTCCCAGATAGAACAATTACATTCTCACTTGTGACTTAACGTATGTATCTTAAACTTAATGTATCTTAAAGTATCATCCATTCATTTATTCCTTCATCCATTCATTCATTGATTCATTAATTTATTCGTCTATTCCTTCATTCATTCACCCATTCACTCATCCATTCATTCATCCATTCCTTCATCCATTCATTCATCCATTCATTCAACCATTCCTTCATTCCTTCATTCCTTCATTCATTCATTCATTCATCCATTCATCCATTCATTAATTCATCCATTCATTCATCCATCACATGCATCCTCCCGCAGATGCTGCCTTACCCGCACGTGGGAAATCTTCTGTTGCTGCTCGGACTTCATGCGCTGAGCTTCCGTAAGCTTCCTCCTGGTGGCTGCGTCCATGGATGCCTTCAGCTTGCCCTGGTGGCAGACGGAAGCACATCTTCTGCCATTCGTGACAGCACTGTCCCTTCGGCCCATCAGGCTCATACCCGCCATAAACGGCTCGATTGTAATCATGTACAGTCTTGCCGCTGACTGGATAGCACGCAACAAAAGCTTTTCACTGTTCCTCGGTACACAAGGCAATAATCAACTCGACAATAAACTCAACAGTAATAAACTCAATAATCTCAAAAACCTTTTAAATGTACCTCGCTACACGTGACAATAAAAAACATCTCAATAATCTCAATAAACATAAAAGCTTTTCACTGTACCTCGCTACACGTGACAATAATAAATTCAACTCATTAATCAAATCAACGCAAGTGAACTCAGCAAATATTAATCCCTTAATAATCACTTTTACCTGCACTTCGCAGCCTTCTCTGCCTCAGATGCTCAGATTCAAATGCTCATCTACCTCCAGAAGGCTTAATGCAAACTTAAAGCACACGATATTGGGGGTTCAGTATTGATGTGGATAGAGAACTGGCTGCAGACAGGAAGCAAAGGGTAGGAGTAAATGGGTCATTTTCAGAATGCAGGCAGTGACTAGTGGGGCACCGCAAGACTCAGTGCTGGGACCCCAGCTATTTACAATTTATATTAATGACCTGGACGAGGGAATTGAATGCAACATCTCCAAGTTTGCGGATGACACGAAGCTGGGGGGTAGTGTTATGTGTGAGGAGGATGCTAGGAGGCTGCAAGGTGACTTGGATAGGCTGGGTGAGTGGGCAAATGCATGCTAGATGTAGTACTTTGTGGATAAATGTGAGGTTATCCACTTTGGTGGCAAAACAGGAGGGTTGACTATTTGAATGGTGGCAAATTAGGAAAAGAGGAAATGCAACGATCGCCAAGCCTCCGCTTGGTCTCACCGATATAGATCAGCTGGCATCTAGAGCAGCGGATGCAGCAGGCCTGGTGCCTGAGGAGAGTAACGTGGCAGTCCCGTTGGGGCGCAAGGCCACTCAAAAGTCTGCCAGGCCCGTAGCCTCAGACGAGTCTGGGCCGGAGGGTTCCCCTACTACACTGGGATGCATGTACGGGCGACTTTCCCAGATGGAGCACCTATTGGAGAACTGGCTCCAGACCGATCTGCTCTGGAGAAGGGAGCAGTATCAACCCGGGTCTCCACGGGAGCCCGCGCTAGCAGCACCATACACAGGGCTGCGAAGTGTCTCCCTCTCTGGAGAGGGGAGTACACAGAGACAGTATTATCCTGACTCAGAGCAGGGAGGCACATCAGGTGAACACGCTCGGGGGCACGGGGCTGAAGTGCCTTTACTGGCTTCTAAATTTGCCATTCCAATTCCAACAGGAGCACCCCTGGATGAAGAGCTGGCCACTACGATAAATTACCTGGCGTCTCATCAGCTCAAAGACCTGGCTATGGAGGAGACCTCCAGCAGATATCATACACCTGCCAACTGTGCCTCCCTCAATGTGCCGGCCGTCAACCACTCCATCTGGGGCCATATTGGAGCAGGGGTAACAGCCCAGGAGGTCAAATTATTGTCCTCAGGCATAACGGCCTTTGCGAGGTTCGTAGATGGGGGGCTGCTGACGGAGACACATCAGGACGCTGTGGGGTTTCTCTGTAACGCCCATTTGAGATAAATTTTCTGCGTAAAAACGCAATACAGCCGGCTCTCAATCCCAAATTTGCTGTGCAGTGCTGTGCAAGGCCAGCCGGCCAATTATCTCTTTGGGCAGACCTGCCGAAGCAGGTCCGCGAGCTGGATGATGAGGCCAACACCACACGCCTCATAATCCGAGCCCAAACAACACCCAGGGGCTCATCACACCGGGATCAACCAATGACTCCTTCATCACCAGGCGAAACCAGCCTAGGGGCTCCGGGACAGAAGGAAGACTCGAGCTTGAAGCACCGTGGGCTTTGTGGAGTTAGGCCCCAGCCGGCCCACGGCTCGGATGCGCGGGGGGCACCTGCCATCTGCCTCCTTTCGCAAGCCACAAGGACGGAAGCCAGGACCACCCCGGCAGTAACTGGCTACTGGACTTCCTCACTGACAGACCCCAGTCAGTGAGGTTTGGAAATTACACCTCTAACATCATCTCTCTGAGCACCGTCTCCCCTCAGAGCTGTGCCCTGAATCCACTGCTGTTTAACCTGATGCCCCACGACTGTTGTGCCAGGTTTAGTACAAACCACATCATGAAGTGTGCAGATGACACAACAGTGGTGGGCCTCATCCGGGACAACAATGAGCTGGCTTACAGGGAGGAGGTGAAACAACTGGTGGACTGGTGCAATAGGAACAACCTGATCCTGAATGTCGAAAAAACAAAGGAGGTCATCGTCGACTTCTGGAAAAACCGGCACAGTCCCACACCACTTCACATCAATGACAGCGATGTGGAGGTGGTCTGTAGCACTAAGTTCCTGCGCGTGCAGATCACTAACAGTCTGACCTGGTCAAATAACATCTCATCAACAGTTAAGAGAGTGCAGCAGCGGTTGCACATTCTGCGCCGGATGAGAAGAGCTCACCTCCTGAATGCCATGTAATGGGCTGCCACCATTGTCTATTTATCCTTTTATCCATTTATCTATTTTATCCTTCTGTTAATCATCGTGTTGCACGGGGAGCCAAATGCAACGGAATTTCGTTTGGAATTGCGTATAACGATGTATTTCTAAATGACAATAAAGTTTGTTTGACTTGAGTTTGACTTTTGACAGTAACGACCAAGGTAGGAGAACCTAGTTCCTTGTAGAACACCTCACTCACTCACAAGTTGGGGGGAGATTGCGACATTTATTGAATGAATGGAACTGGATCACAGCAGACCCGTTCATACTGCACAGTATACAAGGTTTCCAAATTGAGTTCCTTCTTGATTCATCACCACCAACACAACATTTACCAAACCGCACATATGTGTTCTCACAACAGGAAAGATTCGAGGTAGAAGCTGAAATTCAGGCTTTACATACAAAAGGGGCGATTCAGAGGCCGCACCAGGAATCACACCAATTTGTATCTAACATATTCCCCAAGCGGAAAAGGGATGGAGGATGTCGTATCATCCTAGACTTGATGGAACTCAATACCCATGTGCAGTATAAACATTTTTAAATGGGCAATTTTGGCATCCAACTGGTTTCCAAATGATGTTATATGGCATGCATAGATCTAAAAGATGCATACTACTCAGTATCCATTCATAGGGAACACAGGAGATATTTGAAATGTAACTGGATGGGGCAACTGTGGCAATACAAAGCATTGCCCAATGGGCTGACTTCAGCTCCCAGACTATTTGCAAAATTACTAAAACCAGTGCTGTGGCTACTACGAGCTCAGAATCACATAGTGATGACTTATTTGGATGACATCCTAATAATTGGGGACACCAAGGAATCAGCTGAATCATCTGTTTCAGCTACCAAACTCATGCATGAGAGGTTGGGATTTCTAATCCATCCAGTTAAGTCAAAAGTGACTCCAATCAGGGTAATTGATTACCTGGGGTTCACAATGAACTCAATTCAAATGTCAGTGACACTGCCAAGTGGCAAGCAATCAGAGTTCATGGAAGCCTGCAATAAGCTAATTGTCAAACAGCAGCCAACAATCAGACAAGCAGCAAGTGTAATTGGCAAGCTTGTGGCAGCTTTTCCAGTTGTACGCTTCGGACCTTTGCACGATGAAAATGTACAACGTGCAAAGGAACAGGCTCTCAAATCCCACGCAGGCCAGTTCGGAAGACCTATGCAATTGCTGCCAGGGGCCAATGCTGAATTACACTGGTGGGCAACAAATATACATCACTGCTCTAAAAAAATTCTAATTGATACTCCATCGGTAATCTTACAAACCGATGCAAGTGGCCTGGGCTGGGGAGCAAAAAATACCATCTCCAGCTGCAGGGGTAAATGGAATATGCAGGAGTCCTTAATTCTACACTAATATGGCATTAACTACTTAGAGTTGTTGGGAGCACTCTATGGATTAAAAGCTTATTACAGCAATATGCATCGTGTGCATGTTCAACTACAGATTGACAACACCATGGCGGTGGCGTATGCCAATCACATGGGTGGAATAAAGTCTGTATCTTGAGAAAATTTGGCAACCCTTCTTTGGCATTGGTGTATTGCAAGGAACATTTGGGTCACGGCTATCTGCCTACAAGGTAGATACAATATGGTGGCGGACACTAGATCACGGAAATTCAATGATAACACAGAATCGATGTTGGATGATGACGTGTTTGCCGACATTGTCGCACGATATGGCACGCCGGATATTGACTTGTTTGCATCCAGATTGAATCACCAGTTACCCAAATATGTGTCATGGGAGCCAGACCCAGGGGCAGTGGCAGTCGATGCGTTCACACTGCATTGGGGAGGAATGTTCTTGTACGCTTTCCCTCCATTTTGCCTCATCAGCCGATGCTTGGTAGAAATAAAGCAAGACAATGCCACAGGCATTTTGGTAGTGCCTGGCTGGCCTACGCAGTCCTGGTTCCCACTACTCCTGGGAACAATGACACAGCCTCTCATGGCTGTCCCCAAAAGTAGGGAACTGCTGGTACACCCAGTAACGGGGGGCAACCACCGGATCAATTTATTGGTTTGTAGATTCTGAGGAGACCATACCTGGGACTCGGACTGGCTGACCAGACAGTGGATGTCATAACAGCAGCCTGGAGGGACAGTACTTAAAGGAAGTACGTCTCTCACATCAAGAAGTGGGAGATGTACTATCATGTCTCCAACATATCATATGACACAGTGTGCATCACGGATGTTCTGGAGTTCCTGTCAACTTTATATTATGACCATAAATTCGGCTACAGTGCCATCAACAGTGCCAGGAGTGCACTATCCTCATATTTAGTGCTGGGAACGGGGCACCATCCGGTAGGAACACACCCCCTAATTACCAGGTTCATGAAGGGAATATACAACACAATTCCCCCCAGGCCACGGTATACGGACATTTGGGATGGTAGCGTGGTGCTAACACTGCTTCGCCAGTGGGCACATCTTTATCCTTAGCTAAACTCGCCCTCAAGGTGGTCATGCTGATGGCACTGGTAACGGCGCAACGAGTCCAGACGTTGCACAAGCTACGACTGGACAACATGACCACCAATGTTAACACGTCATCTACGATTTAGTCAAACAGAGCAGGCCTGGGGTACCAGGGTCCAAACTTCAGTTCCTGGCATACCCCGAGTATCCACGATTATGTGTAGTATCACACTTGCACCAGTACATACAAGTCACGAGGAGCCTCAGACGCTCTGAGTTAGCTGTCCTAATCATGTTTAATGTCAGTGCAGGCTCGAAGTGCAGAATGGCCTACTCCTGCACCTATTTTCTATGTTTCTATGAAAAGAAAAACGCCCTTCGGCCCATCTTGTCCGTGCCAACCCAATTGCCTTTCTGGGCTAGTCCTACTTACCTGCATTTGGCTCATACCCCTCTAAACACTTCCCTTTCAAGAGAGAGCTAGATAGGGCTCTTAAAGATCGCGCAGGGGATATGTGGAGAAGGCAAGAATACAGTATTGATTGGGGTGATCAGCCGTGACCCCATTGAATGGCGGTGCTGACTCGAAGGGCCGAATTGCCTCCTCCTGCACCTATTGTCCAAATGTCTATTAAAGTCGTAATTTTATCCACTTCCATAGCTTACCCTGGCAGCTCGATCCAGATACAGACTACCCTCTAAGTTAAAAATTTTCCCCTGAGGTCCCTCTTAAATCTCCCCCCTCTCACCTTAAGCCTGTGCCCTCCAGTTTTAGTTTAGTTTAGTTTAGTTTATGTAGATGGTTTATGCATGCAACCAATAATATAGCTACCCCAGTACCAATAACCCCGCCTTACTTAACATCAATCATAACGCTTTCCCCTCCCTGAGGGTAGTTCAGTAGAAGAATGTAACCAGTGCTTGCTGACCTGTGTTATACTCTGTGCTATCATTAAAGGATGCTAAACACTTTAAGAGTTTGTAAATTGCTTATTACATGGTGTCAGAAGTGGGATGATACCTGCGTCTCCTGTCTATCGGGTTTTCTTTCTTTCTTTTGATTTGTGCCTGTTTGTGCTTAATCTCTCTGGCCATGGCGTCCTCTTGCAGAAAGCCCGCGCAGCTCGTCTTTGATGCTGATATCTCTGAGCGCTGGGCCACGTTTGAATTTGATTTCACCCACTTTGTCAACGTTTTGCACCGCACCGAACCTGACTCCGTCAAAGCCTCCCTCCTCCTCAACCTTGCCGGACCTGATGCCATGAGGAGAGCTAGAACTTTCACCTACGCTCCAGCGGTCCTGGACGAGAATAACGTGGTGACTACTCCTGCAGAATCAGAGCGTGACCCCACTTGCCTGCTACGTAAGTTCAGGAAGATTT
This sequence comes from Okamejei kenojei, assembly GCA_035221665.1. Taxonomy (NCBI): domain Eukaryota; kingdom Metazoa; phylum Chordata; class Chondrichthyes; order Rajiformes; family Rajidae; genus Okamejei; species Okamejei kenojei. The sequence goes on along the minus strand of JAVHYY010000557.1, from coordinate 16,787 downwards.
GTGACCTGCCCTCGAACCGCATTCTAGAGAGAGCATGTTTTTTACAAGGAAACAGTTGCCGGATGAACTGTTGAATGTTTTATTGCTGATTTGCGTTATCTTGCCCAGCGGTGCCGTTTCGGTGACATGACAGACCAACTCACTAGAGACATATTAGTAACTGGCATGCGTGACCAGAAGTTGCCTTCTGAGCTTCTAAGGGATTCTGATCTAACGTTAGTCAAAGCTATGCATGCCTGCAGAATGTCTGAGGTCGTTGAATTGCCAGATGACCACCGTGATTCGGGCACTAAATCTATCAACCTGGCTGGGTTTAAGAGACCACAGCCTTGGATGGGAAACACTGCTTTTCTGCCGCATGCCAACCCAGGTCCTGGCGAAATGCCCCCCAAGAAGTGCCCAAATTGTAACTACATGCACCACAGACTGTCACCGTGCCCCGCCTATGGTAAGGCCTGCAATTTATGTAAAAAACTAAACCATTTCTCTGCAGTCTGTCGAGCCCGTGGGAAAGCTGTACGAGCTTCCAGACCTAATCTAAACAGGCTGATACAATCTGATGGCAGTTACTGCTCACAGCCCTCCATAGCAGAATCCTACGAGTCGGATCCAATTAGTTCTCCAGAGGAGTCGAGCGTGTTTACACTCCTCCACGCACCTGGCCAGCGTTCCGATCCCACCGTATCTGTAACTGTCAATGGCTTGACCTTCCTTACTAAGTTGGATACTGGAGCTAGAGTTAATGTTTTGTCAATAAACCTCTTCAACAAGATAAGGAATAATGAGCCCTTGATTGCTGACCGTTCTACTCTGCATGCCTTTGGAGGAGAGATTCTCAGGCCGGTGGGGAGGGCCACTTTAACTTGTGTGCTGCAAAAGGCCACGCGAAATCTGTTTTTTGACGTTTTGAATTCTGACTGTGTGACTCTGCTGGGCAACCTGTGCCAGGACCTTGGCCTAGTGTCCTTCGACCGCACGGTCCACAAAGTGCAATTGTCCTTTGACCCAGTGGGAGAAAAAATACCCGGAGCTGTTCAACGATGACCTGGGAAAGTTACCACTGACTTACACATTTCCATTGACCCAAAAATGATGCCCGTGGTCTGCGCACCTCACAGGGTGTCTCACGCCATGAAAGGCAAGGTCGAGGCGATGCTTAACAACATGGTCGAAATGGGGGTGCTGGAAGAGGTTAGCAAGCCCACCGAGTGGGTCTCCACCATGGTTGCCACGCTAAAAAAAGACAAGAATGAAATACGCGTGTGCATCAACCCGAAGGACTTAAACCTTGCCACCAGGCGACCCCACTACCCTATGCTTTCTGTTGAGGATGTGGCGGCTCGGGTCGGGCAGGCCACCGTCTTTTCGGTCCTAGACGGTAAGAACTCGTTTTGGCAGATCCCATTGGACAAAGCATCCTCTGGCCTGACGACCTTCTCCACACCGTTCGGCAGATTCAAGTTTCTGCGAATGCCATTCGGCATCAATTCCGCTAGCGAAGTGTTCCAGCGAACGATGGAGCAGGTATTCTCAGACCTGCCATGTGCCATCATCGTGGATGATATCCTGGTCTATGGGAAGGACATTGCCGAGCACGACCTGAACCTCTGCCACATCCCGGATCGGGCGCGACTGGCCAACCTGAAACTGAACCCCAAGAAGTGCCGGTTTCGAGTCTCACAAGTCACGTATGTTGGACATGTTTTCACCTCTAACGAACTAAAACCCGACCCCTTGAAGGCTGCTGCCATCTCCGAGATGGTAGCCCCCACCGACGTGCCTGGCCTGCAACGCTTCCTGGGCATGGTGAATTACCTTGGGAAGTCCATACCAAATCTTAGTGAGCTGAGTGCACCCCTGCGGCAGTTGACAAAAAAGGATATAGCTTGGGTCTGGCTCCCACATCACCAGCAGGCCTTTGACTGTCTCAGGTCCAGATTAATTAACACACCGACTTTGCGGTTCTTCGACGTGAGTCGCCCCATCACCGTCACCTGCGATGCTTCCAAGTTCAGTCTGGGTGCGGCTTGCCTTCAGTCTGTCGATGGATAGTTACATCCTGTCTCCTATGCCTCCCGCACCATGACGCTCAGATCGAGAAGGGAGCTGCTCGTGGTGGTGTTCGCCTGCTCTAAGTTCAGAGACTTCCTGTTTGGCAGCAAATTCACGGTCGAAACCGACCATCAGCCACTGGTGACAATTCTGAACAAACCGATTCACGCTGCCCCCGCCAGGCTGCAGCGTATGATGCTGCAGCTCCAGCGTTTCGACTTCAATATCGTCTACAAGAAGGGCACCGAGATGCACATTGCGGACACCCTATCCTGCGCCCCGCGGACTTCCTGTGCTCGCCACCCCTACGAAACAGAAGACTTGCTTGTACTGGGCGTTGACTTAATTCCCACCAAGCAGTTACAGCTTCTGGCCGAGCACACCGCTGCCGATCCGGTTTTGCAGCGGCTTGCCTCTGTGATTAAATCGGGGTGGCCAACAAAGCGCTGCAGCGCGCCGTCTGAAACACAGCCTTCCTTCCTGGTCCGCGGGGCGCACTGGTGCTCCAGAATGACGTCATCGTCAAGGGACATAAAGTTGTGGTCCCGTCCTCCCTGTTTGACTTTTACTTTTGTGCAGCCCACAGCGGACACCCTGGGGTCGATGCAACACTCGCCCACGCTCAGTGCCAATTCTACTGGCCTGGAATGGCCAAATATATCCGAGACCGAGTTTCTGCCTGCTCCACGTGCAACAGTCTTGCTCCACACCAGCAGCGACAGCCCCTGCTGCAACAGCCCGCCCCTGCCTTGGCCTGGTCCTCGTTGGCTGCCGACATCTTCGAGTGGCGTGGTAACCACTACCTTGTCCTGGTCGACTCGTACTCAAACTGGTTCGAAGTGGATTTGCTGACATCCCTCACGTCGGAGATGGTGATCCGCAAGCTGCTGAAACACTTCTCCACTTTTGGGTCCCCTGTCAGGCTGCAGACTGACAATGGCAGGCAGTTTACCAGCCGAGAATTCAAATGTTTTGCTGACAAGTGGAATTTCGTGCATTTCACCAGCAGCCCAGAGTACCCACAGAGCAACGGCCTTGCAGAACGGGCAGTCCGCAGCGCCAAGCTTCTGATGGAACAGGCAAGACTCTCCAACTCTGATTTGTATTTGGATCTCCTGAACCTCAGGAATGTTTCCAGGGATCCGACCATGGGATCACCTGCTCAGCGTCTGATGTCCAGAAACTAACCAGACCTACCATCCCGATTGCCCAGCGCCAGCTGAAACCTCGGGTGCTGGAGCCCGCCTCCGTGCAGAGGCGCATTCAAGAGAAACATGACAGCCAGCGGCGTTCCCACGATCGGTCGTGCAGACCACTCGATCCTCTGTTGCCCGGACAGGTTGTTCGGTTGCAGACCGCCAGTGGTCACTCCCGTCTGGCTACCGTGGTTGGGGTGGCCGACTCACCTCGTTCGTATCTGGTCGACTATGAGGGTACCATCTACCGAAGAAGCCGACAACACCTGCTTGCGGTTAATGAGCCAAAGCCACAGCCCCCGGGGCCCTATGCCCCGCCACTCTCATACCAGCAGCCGGCTGCCGTCCCGGCTGGTGTTCCCTGCATGCCTCGGTCCCCATCTCGAGCGCCTGGTTCCCCTCTGCGCGGGTCCCCTGTTGTTGCCGGTCGCGGTTCTCCCTCTCCTGTTTCTCCCACCCCAATGCCCTTCCCTGGTTCCCCAGCTGCCTCGCGTCCTCCTGTCTCTTCTGCTCCTTCGGGGGAAGGGGGAGACATCCGTACGCGCTCGGGCCGGATCAGCAAGCCACCTGTTCGCTACGGCGATTTTCTTTAATTCTGCTGTTTAATTCTGTTGTCGTGACAACAATCTGTTTTTTGATTTTCTAAGGGGAAGGATGTAGATGGTTTATATGCAACCAATAATATAGTTACCTCAGTCCCATTAACCCCGCCTAGTTAACATCAATCATAACGCCTTCCCCTTCCTGGGCGCGGCAGTAGAAGAATGTAGCTAGTGCTTGAAGATGTATGTAATACCCTGTGCTATCATTAAAAGATGTTGCACACTTTAAGAGTTTGTAAAATTGCTTATTTACAGTTTTAGATATATGTATTTCTATATCTTTAATCATTATAATTTGATTAATTTGTTTCTTTTTGCCCCCTTTTAATTAATTTCTTTCCCTTTTTTACCCTTTCTTTTTTTTCCAGTAAAATATTATTATGGAATAATAATTCCAAAAACCTGGGAGCTGGTTAAGTTAATAACATCAACGACGGAAGTCGGTGGATGGTTAACCATGCTAGTATGGCTAGCACTAACTGCAACAACTCTAGATGTAGTTTTTTCTCTCTTTATGCACAATACTAACCTCTCAATCTATCCTTTGCTTTTTTTATATATAATCTACTGTGTTTTTCAGTTTGAATGGAGTTATACATTGGACCAAAGGAGATATATTCGTGAGAGACATACACGAGACTTAAAATTCATCCATTCGATGTTCGGGTGTAAGGTCGGGTCTGTCCGGCTGAACCATAGACTCTATCGTAGACCTCCATAAACAAAAGATGCAAGGCTCAAAAATGAAAATGGGGAATGAGGGATTAACGTTCTGTAGTTGGAATGTTAAAGGTATTAATAAACCGATAAAGAGAGGAAAAGTATTGGCACATTTAAAGGCAACTAAAGCTGACGTAATTTTCATTCAAAAAAACTCACTTAAAAAAAAGACGCTGAAAATAGGTTGAAAGCTAAATGGATAGATAAAATGTATCACTTTTCTTTCACGCATAAATCAAGAGGTGTAGCAATATTACTTCGTAAAGGTACTTTATTTAAGCATACATCAACTATAACTGATAAAGATGGCAGATATATTATTGTGATAGGAGAATTAAACACACAAAAAATGATTCTTGTTAATATATATGGACCAAATTTTGATAGCCCATTGTTTTTTAAGAAAGTATTTAACAATATTCCGGAACTAACACAATACAATTTAATAATTGGAGGAGATTTTAATTGTACACTAGACCCCTATTTAGACATATCTACAAGGCAAAGGAAAACTAAATCACATTCCAGTGACTTATTAAACGCATACATGCAAACGACTAACATTAAAGATGTTTGGAGAATAGAAAACCCTACTGGATGAGAATACTCCTTTTATTCGCCAGTACATAAAACCTACTCAAGAATAGACTATTTTTTGGTGGACGCAAAACTTATCTCACTTACTTATGAATCCAAATATCACAATATTATAATTTCAGATCATGCACTATTAACATTTAAGATCAAAATAAATGGTAAAACAGAAAAATTAGGACAGTGGAGATTTAACCCACAAATTAAAAAAAAAAAAATATCTACTCAGGATATATATCACAGCACAAATTAAAGATTTTTTTTTGAAATAAATGATCAACCGGAAATATCTTGCTCCTTATTATGGGAACATTTAAAGCAATATCTCCGGGGAATTATGATCTCCTCCAAGCATTTTATAATAAAAAGAATCTTAAGGAACAATCAAGATTTGGAAAGGGAGATTAAACAATTAGATATACAGAATGCAACAAACCCAGCTATAATATTACAACAATAACATTGCAGCATTGAAATATAAATTAACAAAAAACATAGAAATTAGGTGCAGGAGTAGGCCATTCAGCCCTTCGGAGCCTGCACCGGCCCATTCAATATGATCATGGCTGATCATCCAACTCAGTATCCCGTACCTGCCTCTCTCTCCATACCCTCTGATCCCCTTAGCCACAAGGGGCCACATCCAACTCACTCTTAAATATAGCCAATGAACTGGCCTCAACTACCCTCTGTGGCAGAGAGTTCCAGAGACTCACCACTCTCTGTGTGAAAAAAATCTTTCTCATCTCGGTCTTAAAGGATTTCCCCCTTATCCTAAGCTGTGACCCCTCGTCCTGGACTTCCCCAACATCGGGAACAATCTTCCTCCCCTGCATCTAGCCTGTCCAACCCCTTAAAGAATTTTGTAAGTTTCTATAAGATCCCCTCTTAATCTCCTAAAATTCCAGAGAGTATAAACCGAAGTCTATCCAGTCTTTCTTCATAAGACAGTCCTGACATCCCAGGAATCAGTCTGGTGAACCTTCTCTGCACTCCCTCTATGGCAATAATGTCCTTCCTCAGATTTGGAGACCAAAACTGCACGCAATACTCCAGGTGTGGTCTCACCAAGACCCTGTTACAACTGAAGTAGAACCTCCCTGCTACCTGTACTCAAATCCTTTTGCTATGAAAGCTAACATACCATTCGCTTTTTTCACTGCCTGCTGCACCTGCATGCCTACTTTCAAATGACTGGTGTACCATGACACCCAGGTCCTCGCTGCATCTCCCCTTTCCTAATCGGCCACCATTTAAATAATAGTCTGCTTTCCTGTTTTTGCCACCAAAGTGGATAACCTCACATTTATCCACATTATACTGCATCTGCCAAACATTTTGCCCACTCACCCAGCCTATCCAAGTCACCTTGCAGTCTCCTAGCATCCTCCTCACAGCGAACACTGCCCCCCAGCTTGGTGTCATCCGCATACTTGGAGATATTGCCTTCAATTCCCTCATCCAGATCATTAATATATATTGTAAATAGCTGGGTCCCAGCACTGAGCCCTGCGTTACCCTCTAGTTACTGCCTGCCATTGTAAAAAGGACCCGTTTACTCCTACTCTTTGCTTCCTGTTTGCCAGCCAGTTCTCTATCCACATCAATACTGAACCCCCTAATACCGTATGCTTTAAGTTTGTATACTAATCTCTTATGTGGGACCTTGTCGAAAGCTCTGGAAGTCCAGATATACCACATCCACTGGTTCTCCCTTATCCACGCTACAGTTACAATCCTCGAAAAATTCCACAAGATTCGTCAGACATGATTTTACCTTTTGTAAATCCATGCTGACTTTGTTCAATGATTTCACCACTTTCCAAATCTGCTGCTATCCCATCTTTAATAACTGACTCTAGCAGTTTCCCCCACTACCGATGTTAGGGACTAACTGGTCTGTAATTCCCCGTTTTCTCTCGCCCTCCCTTCTTAAAAAGAGGGGTTACATTTGCTACCCGCCAATCCTCAGGAACTACTCCAGAATCTAAAGAGTTTTGAAAGATATCACTAATGCATCCACTATTCCTGAGCTACTTCCTTAAGTACTCTGGATGCAGCCTATCTGCCCCTGGGGATTTATCGGCCTTTAATCTATTCAATTTACCCAACACCACTTCCCGACTGACCTGGATTTCACTCAATTCCTCCTCCTTTGACCCACAGTCCCCCCTGCTATTTCAGGCAGATTATTTATGTCTTCCTTAGTGAAGACGGAACCAAAGTAGTTATTCAATTGGTCCGCCATATCCTTGTTTCCCCATGATCAACTCACCTGTTTCTGACTGCAAGGGACCGTACATTTGTTTTAAAACTAACTCTTTCTCTTCACATATCTATAAAAAACTTTTGCAGTCAGTTTTTATGTTCCCTGCCAGTTTTCTTTCATAATCCATTTTTTCCTTTCCTATTAATCCCTTTGTCCTCCTCTGCTGGTCTCTGAATTTCTCCCAGTCCTCTGGTATGCTGCTTTTTCTGCTACTTTGTACCATCATCCTTTGCTTTGATACTATCCCTGATTTCCCTTGTTATCCACGGATGCACTACCTTCCCCGATTTATTCTTTTGCCAAACTGGGATGAACAATTTTTGTAGTTCATGCATGCAGTCTTTAAATGTCTTCCATTGTATATCCACCGTCAACCCTTTTAGAATTAATTGCCAGTTTACGTCTCATACCCTCAAAGTTACCTTTCTTTAAGTTCAGAACCATTGTTTCTGAATTAACAATGTCACTCTCCATCCTAATGAAGAACTCAACCATATTATGGTCACTCTTGCCCAAGGGGGCACGTACAACAAGACGCTAATTACCCCTTTCCTCATTACTCAAAACCCAGTCTAAAAATAGCCTGCTCTCACTACCCTCTCGTTGGTTCCTCTACAATTTGATCTCTTAGATAACTATCCCGCATACATTCCAAAAAAAAATCCTCTTCCTCAGCACCCCTGATGCCAATTGATTAACCCAATCTATATGTAGATTGAAAGTTCACCCATTATAACTGTTTTGCCCTTTGGTCGCACGCATTTCTAATTTCCTGTTTGATACCATCCCCAACTTCCTCTTGCTACTGTTAGGTGGCCTGTACACAAACACCCACCAGCGTTACCCCCCCCCTTCTCCCCTTCTGCCCCTTAGTGTTTTGTAGCTCAAGAACCCATACGATTCCACATTCCTCCAAGCTAATGTCCTTCCTTTCATCATTGCTTTAATAACAACTCCTCTCTAACCAGCAACGCTACCCCACCTCCTTTTCCTTTCTCTCTATCCCTCCTGAATATTGAATATCCCTGGATGTTCAGCTCCCAGCCTACGTCACCCTGGAAGCCATGTCTCTGTGATCCCAACTATATCATAATCATTAATATATATCTGCACGTTCAACTCGTCCACCTTATTACGAATACTCCTTGATTGGAGACACAAAGCCTTCAGGCTTGTCTTTACAACGCATTTACCCCTTATACAATTTTGCTGAAAAGTAGCCCTTTTTGATTTTTGCCCTGGTTTTGTCTGCCTGCCACTTTTACTTTCACCTTGCTACCTAATGCTTCTACCCTATTTTACACCCTCCTGCCTCTATGCTCTTGTACCCATCCCCTGCCACATTAGTTTTTTAAATCCTCCCGACAGCACTAGCTAGCAAAACACTCCCCTCCAAGAACATTGGTTCCATTCCATTCCATGTGCAAACCGTCTGTTTGTACCGGTCCCACCTCCCCCAGAACTGTCCCAGTGCCCTAAAAATTTGAATCCCTCCCCCTGCTGCACCACTTTTCAAGCCACGGTAATTCATTTGCAATTAAATAAAATATATACAGAATCAATAAGAAAAACTTTATTCAACCATACTCCCGCCCAACCCTAAACAATTACGTATGAATTCGGAGATAAACCCCCCCCAAACAATTATGGCTCGCCAATTACCAAGGAAAACTGGAAGCCGCAAAAATAATCCATTAGGATTAAATCACATAATTGGCGAATGCTAATACAACGTAAGAGCAATAAAATATTACTGAAGATTTTATAAAAACTTACTACACTGCTCAAAAAACAACAGAAAATAACACAGAAATAGAAAGCATAACACTAAAAAAAATGTAACCTGAAACGGGTTGGATTTACAAAATAAACGAATTATTAAATGCTGATATCTCAACAGAAAAAAGAAATCCAAGAATCTATTAGATCATTAAAAAATGGTAAACACCGGGACCAGATGAAAAGTATTGTGTTCGGTAATTTTAAAAAAAAATATTTTATGATCAGATGGTTCCACGTTGAAAATCATTATAATGAACAGATATATACAAACACAGCAGAAATTACCAGAAACGCTGAATGAATCTATTATAACACTTATACCTAAAATAAATAAAGACTTGTGATGAACCAGGATCATTTAGGAGCAATAGCTCTTTTAAATACTGATGCAAAAGATATAAACCTAAAATAATAGCACAAAGGCTAAGTGCAGTTGAAAAAACTTAAACCGAATTAATTATCCCGATCAAACAGGATTTATACCAAAACGATATTCCTCATATAAATCTAAGACGGTTATTTAATATTATATATTCGAAAGAAGTATTAAAAAGACTAGTAGTCATTTTGCTTGATGCAGAGAAAGCCTTCGATCAAGTGGAATGGCCCGTATCTATTTTCGGTTTATGGAAGCTTTCAAATTGGGAGAGAAGTTTATCACTAGGATTAAATTGTTATATACAAATCCGACAGCTAGAATGACAACAAACTGAATGTTTCTCAACTAAATTCAATTTATCTCGAGGTTGTAGACAAGGTTGCCCTTGTTATCCCCTCTATTGTTTGCACTTGCAATAGAACCCTTGCCCAGAGGGTGAGATTACATCCGGAAATGATATGGATTGATACTAGATACACTAAAAATAAAAATCTCCTTATATGGCGGATGATGTATTACTTTATACACAAAACCGAAACCCCCCCCCTCCCCAGTACCGAAAATTTGTTAAACCCATTAATACTGGAATTTGGATCCCTTCTCAGCCTAGATATAGTATCAATTGGAATAAAAGTGAACTTATGCCATAACGGTGTATAATTTACATAATATTACAACAATTCCCTTTTATGATAACCCCCCCCCAACCCCCATGAAACCTCAACCCCATCCCCCCAACCCACACTAAATATCTTGGAATTTTCGTAACAAAAAGATTCGAGTCTTTATTTAAATCTAAACAACCCCACCATTATTGAATAATTTAAAATAAGAATATTTTATATTGGACTACGAAAAGCTTACCTATCTCAATGTAGGTAAAATTAATACATAAAAATGAAACTTTCTCCCACAATTATTATATCTCTTCAATTAATTCCGATATATCTCCCTAAAAAATGTCTTTAAAAAAGGTAGACTAACCTCATTTGGGTTATAAGAGGCATAGAATAAATAAAAAAACATTTATGCAAATCTAAAATAATTGGAGGATTAGTATTCCGCCCAACCCATTTATTGTTTTATTACTGGGCAGTCAACCCTCCCATTAAACATATGACATGGTTTTTTGGCTAGAAGAACCCCACAGATAACCAAAACCAACTTGGTTAAAATATGGAAAAAGAAATTGTCACTCTCCCTTTGAAATTAGTTCTTAATATTTGCTAACCCCCCCCCCTATTAATTCACATTCCCCCTCCCCATAAGTGAAAACCCGATTAATAGTAAATGGTATCCGCATTTGGGGGAAACAAATAAAGATCTATAAAACATTAAAACTAAAATCTATCCCCCAAAACCATTATCCCCCCCTCTTACAATTGTCACCTCAAATAAAGTTACGTTTAAACCCCCCTTCCGCCCAATGATGGCCCCCACCCCATAACCCCCAACTTTTTTTCAACAATGAACCCAAAATAAGGGAATTACTAAGAGGGGTGATCTTTAATAAAACCACCCCCAACCCAGTCATTGCACCCTCAAATACCCGCATTCCCCCACTCTTTGCCAACCACCTTTTCATTTTCAAGACCCTTCCCCCACAACTAAACCCAAATTTTGGACTACACCCCCCACTACAGGCCACCCCCCACCCTTATTTTAGATATTTACCCCCACCTCCAATCAGAAACTATGTTACAGCCCCACCCCCCTCCCAATCACACTCCCGCAAGAACAAATCGCATCCATCAAACCACCCCCGACCCCAAATTAGATGACCCCATGCTTAAATAAACATCCACACCCCAATACAGAAAACAATCCCGATTTTATATATATACAACCCCCTCCCACACTCTTATTGCCCGAAAGTGATGTTCCAAAAATTCCCCCATCCCCCAACACCTCCCCCACCCAATATATTGACAGTCCCCTTAAAACACCCGCACCCCCATCCAATAACTAAAATTATAAGACCAGACCCCCACTATGGGATGACAGTTTATAACATAAACTTCCATTGTTCGTAAAATGCCTAAACACTCTCTTTTTTAGTTTAAATACCCCCCGACATAGATAATTATTCAAACCCCATCTAAACCCCCCTACATAACATCTTTCCAAAAGTATCTCCAATATATGATGAATGTCAAACAGCAAGCACCAAATCTGTCAATTCATATACCAACCTGTATAAAAATTACAAAATTCTGGATAGAAATATTTAGGATAATTTCGAAATGTTGTCAATATAATTTGACTCTTGATCCAAAGTTTAATCATACCGAAATAGGAATACTGGAAACAGACCAATTAGAAACAAGGGCGAACCAGATATTTTTTATTGATTATGGTTTAATAATTGGGAAAAAAATTAATATTAACATTTTGGAAAGGCCCTACATCCCAACAATCAAAAGGTGGAATACAGAAATGTCGGAGACACTGTTCATCTGTCAGGAGAGATTGAGGCTTGTCCTAATGGACAGGTTAGATCTCTTCAGAGAGATATGGTCTCCATATATTAAATATTTTACAGGGTCATAATGGCTCGGTACGAAGGCTTGACTGAGGTCTGAATATTAGAATGATGAAGAAATATATATAATAAATCATGCCCTATATCTCCAAGGACGGATTAATGACTAAAACTCCATTCATCCACATATTCTTATACTCTCTTTCACACTATCTTTTCTTACTTTAAAAAAAATTCTGAAAAAATGATATAAAAACATATAGTCTTAAATTTTAATATTAGTAAGAATATAAATATTATTAATATCATGAAAGGTATTATTAGTATCATGTATTTTCAATTATGTAAAACACATAGTCTTAAATTTTAACATTAATGATAATACAAATATTATTAACAGTATGAATGTATCATTAATAATATGTATTTTCAATTATGTAAAATAATGTATTTTTTTATTAATAGGTTTATAAATAAAAATACTTAACAAAAAAAAAAGAAATAGAAAGACAGAAATTCTTGATGAATGTTTGAATAAACACCCGAACACAGAAAAATGTATATCTTATATTTATAATATTTTTATTAGATAATGATGCACCCATGATGGAAATATATAGGCAATCATGGGGAAAACGAACTAGGGTCAAATAATAAGGCCAGAAATATGGGATGAAAGCTTACAGCATATACATCACTGTTCGTTAAATGCTAGACATTCTTAATACAAGTTTAAAGTATTACATAGATTGCACTATTCGAAAACCAAATTCAACAGCATTTTTTTCCATGTATACCCCTATTTGTGATAAATGTCAACACTTAGAGACTAATCTAACGCACACATTTGTAAGCTGTATAAAAATTAATAATTTTTGGAACGGAAAATTTTTAAGATTATAACGGAAGTTGTCAATACCAAAATTGGTCCCTGATTCAAAATTAATAATATTAGGAATACTAAACCAAATCAACTATTCACAACGAACCAAATAAATGTTATCGATTATAGTTTAATAATTGGGAAAAAATTAATATTAAAATGTTGGAAAGGCACTATACCCCCAAAAATTAAAAATGTGGGACTATGGAAATGTCGGAGACCCTACATTTGGAAAGATTAAGATTTGTCTAAATGGACACACAAGAACTATTCATAAGAATAAGGTTTCCATTCATTGGATATTTGAAGGGGCAAATTGGTTCGGCACGAGAACCCTGACGGAAACCCTGATTAAGGAATAGATGAAGAATTACATTTTATAACCCGTGGATATATCTCCAATGATGCATAATCAGTTGGAATACTCCATTCTTCTTTTACTTTTTTACCTCTCACCACAAATTTTAGGTCAACTATAAAAACAAAAGGCTAGGATTTCTGATCAATCGCAACAAAATCTAAGCTACAGCCATCGCCCACAATATAATTAACTATTTTGGGTTTGTGATTAATTCAGTTACTATGTCAGTAACTTTATAACCAATAGAGAATTTTGTGAATATTTACCAATGTGTGTCGTTTGCCGCTTGTTGACAAACCTTATCCCACCAACCCGAGAAGTAGCTGCTAAGCTATTGGTAATTTAGTTGGCACATTCCTGCAGTCCGCGTTTGTCCCACTCATTAGCACAACTTCAATGGGCAAAAACACAAAAGCACTAAAAAGAACGTGCAGGGCCATTTTGATAGGCCCATGCAATTACCAACGGAAGCTTAATCCGAATTAAACAGTGTGGATTGAGAGTGTTTCACACGCTGCCAATACCATATATGGTTCAGCAACACACAGGTGGTTTTGCAAAACTGATGTATGTGCTCTCGGATGAGTGGAGGGGCTACGGACAATGACATCAGGCTGTGGTGGGCAGATGGACCTGTCCCTGAGAGGCTTGTTTCTCCTCCAAACATATGGGTATTAATTTATTTGGAATTATTTGTTGTATTTTATGGATGTGAAAATCTTAATTGTTTCTACTATGAAGGATTTGCATGTCCAATTTGCACGTAGATAATACCACAGCTTGTAGCATATATGCAATCACATGGGTTGGAGTAAGATCAGTTAATCATGTGATTATCTTGGCTAACGCAGATGTGTGGCATTGTGTAATTTCTAATATATTTGGCTTTCAGCTATCTATTCCCGGGAGATACAATATTGTGACGACCAAACTGTTCACGAAAATTTAAGACATGTACAGTATGGATGTTAAATCCACAAGTTTTCTAAAGCATTGTCAGTCGGTATGGGATTTACATACATTGATCTGTTTGCGTTAGATTTCAATCACCCAATTGTCCAAATAGTATCATGGAAAACCTGACCCAGGAGAAGTAAGCGGTGGTTGCATTCTCGCTACATTGGGGTAATATGTTATGTTTATGCTTTTTCCCATTCTGTCTGATTAAAGCTATGTCATGAAATAGAGCAAGACTCTGCCCGGGCGTTTGGTGATCCAAAACTGGCCTACAGTCATGGTTGTCATGATGCTTAGATGATAATGAACCATTTATGACGATTCCTTGCTGCAGTAATTCTGTTGGTAAACCACTAACAAAATAAAAATTCATCCATTGGCATGATATATGAATTTGTTAATCTGTAAGTTTGACCAGACCATTAAAGGCTTCGATTGTCGGATGTTTTTTTTTTTTTTTTTTTTTTTTTTTTTTTTTTTTTTTTTTTTTTTTTTTTTTTTTTTTTTTTTTTTTTTTTTTTTTTTTTTTTTTTTTTTTTTTTTTTTTTTTTTTTTTTTTTTTTGTTTTTTTTTTTTTTTTTTTTTTTTTTTTTTTTTTTTTTTTTTTTTTTTTTTTTTTTTTTTTTTTTTTTTTTTTTTTTTTTTTTTTTTTTTTTTTTTTATTTTTTTTTTTTTTTATTTTTTTTTTTTTTTTTTTTTTTTTTTTTTTTTTTTTTTTTTTTTTTTTTTTTTTTTTTTTTTTTTTTTTTTTTTTTTTTTTTTTTTTTTTTTTTTTTTTTTTGGACCATGGATGATATAACTACAGCTTGGAGAAATAGCACTAACATCAATATATGTTGTATATAAGAAATTGGAAGTCTTTTGTAGCAGTCAAAGATTATCTTATCATACTGCAAACATATCAGTGTATTGGAGAGTTCCTTGCTGGATTGCATTTTGATCAGCACTTAAGCTATAGTGGCTTTAATAGTGCTTGTACTCTTTTCGTCATATTTAGGACAATTTGCTGACATGAATCTATCGCGTCTCATCCCTTAATATCCCGATTTATGAATGGAATTTTAATAAAATCCTAAAACGCAGATATACAGAAAATTTTGGATGTCAGCCTTGTTCCAGCGTTGCTTAGGCAATGGGGCTCAATTACATCTCTGTCTTTTCAGAAGTTAACTTGAAAGTTGTAATGCTCATGGACATTAGGGTCCAGGCATAAATAGTGCAAACGTTGCAATGTTACGTTTAGAATGTATGCATTTGGCTAAGATAACATTGTCTTTTATGTTTTATTGATTTAAATCAAACAAGCAGACCTGAGAGCTGGAACACAAAGGTAAATGTTAAAGCATCCCTGTCGACCATACATTGTGTGTGGTAAAGCATTTGACTCAATATATTGAAGTAAACCAAGGGTCTCCTTGGTTGTGAGACAGCGCTACTTATTACACACAAAAAAAACACAAAATTATCAGTATAAACCATTTCTAGATGGTTAAAACAGGTTTTGGATTAGCAGGAGTAGACCACTGATGTGTTTAAATCTCACTCCACAGGCAGCTATATCCGTGCGAAGGACAGGACATGCCACTCAACCAAATTTTTGGAGAGGCGCAGTATGGTGCAAGAAGAAACGTTTTCAAGTTTTAAGATTAAACCTGTTCTCACAGTGCCAGGGATCTCTGGACCTGTAGTGTGGGGTTTCTCTTTGATTGTTTGCTTGTTTTATATTATCGATTTATATTATCGATTTATATCTTTGGTTGTAAATCTTCTCCTTACGATAGAGGGGTTATTTTTTGTTTTTGTACATATAAATGACTAATACATAAACTGAAGCAATGTTTTAACATATATATATTTACTCACTACTGTGTTGATGAGTGTCGTATGGAATGAATCTACGGCATAAAAACACAGAGCTTCAAAATTTCACGTAGTCATTCACGTGGACTCGAAGTTAAAATAGTAAGATAAACGAGAACTTACCTGTTCGAAGTTTGATCTTTGTTTATGAGGAGTTACGTTGAGGGATTACGTGCCTCCGTCCCAACCCCTCATAATATAATGTATCACCTGGTAGTTCTAATCTTTGTGAGCCTTACTCTCTTACCTCCGGCTATTGCGGTTCGGTGTTTTTCACGCTGCTGCTTCGAAGTATGCAAGTATACATTTGAAGATCATGTGCAATGTTTCAACATTTTGAGATTTTAAAAAATCAGTCTGCAATTTTTCCATCAATATAAAGCATACAAATAAGTTTAATTTGTGACACCTATTCACTTTTATATCTTCAGTATAAAAAAAGTTATGGCCATTTTCTATCGAAATTAAGCATCTTGTTCCCATTGCCTTTCCATTGACTTAACACAAAGCTGTGATCTAGGACAGTCAAAAGTCCATAACTTTCTTAAAAATAAGAGAATCAATGACATTTTCAGGTTATTATAGATTGAAAGCATTCTGAAAAAATATGAAACATTCTTACTTGGATGATCAATACTATCTCTCTATAG
>JAVHYY010000556.1:0-68142 GCA_035221665.1 Okamejei kenojei | reverse complement strand
CGAAACGTGGCAGCGCCAGCCGGACGGCGGGTGACTGCCAGGGTCAACAGAGAGACACAGAGAAAGACAACCCAAACAAAACACCCAACATCATAAGAAGTAACGACACAAAGCAGGCCAAACAAGCAAAAAAACCAATAAAAAAAACCACAAAAAGAAAAACCGAAGAAAAAAAACACAAAAACATCAACAAAACCCCAAGAAACAAGCACACAACCCCCACACTCCAAGACCACAATAAAAACAAAAAAAAAAAAAAACAACCAGACAACCATCACAAAAAACAACAAACATCCCAACAAAACCACCTCAAACCACAACCCCTAAAACAAACCAACAACCAAAAAACACCAAAACACCCAAAACACCAAAACAAAACCACCAAAACTCAACCCACAACACCTCAAGTCCCCACAAAACAACGCCACCCCCCCACAAAGAAACCCTCAAACAAAACCTTACCACACCACCCCCAACAACCAACCCACCCACACACAGCACCCCCACACCACCCACAACACCCCATCGCAACCAAACCCAAAACGCCAAAAACAATCACAACAACAGCGCCCGCCCCCCAAACAACGCAACAAAAACAACCCGCACAAAAACAGCAACCACACACCAAACCCCCCAACCAAAAAAAACAACCAAACATCAAAACACCCCCAAACCACCGCAACCCACACACCCACCCCACCGTCAGCTACGCTAGTTGCGGAGAACAAAACAAAAAACGAAGAAGAGAGGAAACACAACCGCGAGAACCAAAAGAAACAGGAAAGGTACGAAAAACCCCACAAGAGACAAACAAAAACAAACAAAAAGAAGAAAAACAAATGAAAAACAAAATATAATACCAACCATAACAAACAAATTCACAAACAACAAACATCCCACAGAAACAGGAAAACACAAACACTCCCCCAAAAACAAAGAACAACATGATCCACATCCAAAAAGCCCCCGTGAGGACAAACAACAAAACAACCAAAAACCCCTGTCGAAACCCCCCAACGGAACAAAAGAAAAAAAAAAGACAAAAGAAAAAAGAGATAAACAACGACAGACAAACAAGCGAAGAAATACGAAAATGAAACTATGCGAACACCCACCTGAGGCGCCAACCAGAGCAGCGACAAAACAACAAAAAAACAGAAGCAACAAATTACACAGAGAAAAAAACGGCAAATAACAAAAATGAACCACCCGAACAAGAGAAAAAAAAAAAGCAGCTACAAACCAATGGAAAGGACCAGAGGGGAAAAAAGAGGAAAAAAAAAATACCTCACAAAGACGAAAAGAACATCTCGGAGGCAAAAAAGAACGCACAGGAAAAGAAGGAACTTCAGCAAATAAAACCACAACACAAGTAGAAAAAAAAAAAAGAACAAAAAAAACAACAACAAAAAAAACAAAAAAAAACCAACAAAAAGAAAAACAATACACAAAACCAGCACAAAACAGAAACAACAACCGAGATAATACGCCAAAAAAACAAACAAAACCAACCAAAAAAAGAAACCGCACAAAAAAAAATCCACCCCCAACCCACCCCCACACCTACCCACACCCCCCAACACAAACAAACACACAACAAAATAATACAAAATAAAAGAAGAAACCCACAAAAAAACACACAAAAAACAATCAAAACCAGAAAAAACACAAATAAACCCACTAAACACAAATAGACCAAATCCGTACAAAAAAAAGCGGAAAAAACAAAACTAAATACACAAACAATACACACACAATACAACTCAAACAACAAGTACGAAAGAAACCACCACAAATCACAAAACACAAACAACCCGCAACAAAAAACGCAACAACAACAACAAACCAAACATAAAACAAAAAAAACATACACAAAACCGTAAATAAAAACCAACACAAAAAAAACATAAACAAAGACCAAACACATAAAACAAACACGCGAAAACAAAAAACAACAGCCACACAAAAAAAGAAAATAAAAAAAAGAAACCCAAAAAAAAAAAACAACACAAAATAAATAAAAAACAAAAAACCCAAGCAACACACAACCAAAACATAACCGAACAAGACCAAACAAAGACATACAAACAACAAACACACAAAACAGAGCCACAGACATCACCAACAAAGAAAAAAACACTGAAAAGGCGGAAAATAACAAGACACAACAAAAGAACAACCCCTAAAACTGGAAGGAAAAGAAGAAGAAGAAACATAGAAAACCAACAAAAATAAAAAGCCCTAAGAACAAAAAAAGAAACAGACTAGGAAAAGAGGAGGAATAAAACAGACATACCACAGAGCCTCCAAACAAATAGTACAAACCCATAAATACAAAAAGAAAACAATAAAAAAGAAAGCTGGACACATAAAGGGGGAGAACAAAGGCAGAGATGGACCCACAAGGACCACCACAACATACACACGTGAAACAAACCTAGGCAAGAGAAAAGGGAGAAGTAGGCGTGATTAAAAAGGTGGCGGAAAGATGAAAACCAGGACCAACTAAAAGCAAATGGAAAAGAAACCAAACAAAACACACGAGAAACAAGGAAAAGAATAAAAGAAGATCGAGAGGGACAAAACGATAGAGAAGAAACGACCAACAAAACATAGAGGGAAAAAGCAGAAAAAGAACAAGAGGGACACAGGTAAAATAGAAAGAATCAGAGAGAGTAAATTACACATAGGCCACCCGCACACAGAACCATAAAAAAACCCAGCGCGAAGCAACCAACAAAAGAACAGCGAGACAAAACCCAAAGAACAAGAACACCAAAAAACGACCCTAATCACATAACACACACCTGGACCAGGAAACAAGCCCCCTAACAAACAAACAAGTTCTCCGTGGTAAAAGGCCAAACAGTAGGCAAACGAACAGACCACCGGAAACACCAAAAAAAAGCAACCCCAAAAAAAAAAACGTAACAGAACAAAACAGAACAGAGAAGGGGAGGGGACACAGGGCAGAAGAACACCACGCACACACAAACAAACCAAAACAGACACAGCACGGAGCAACAAAAGCTACGACATAAGCAAAGCAGCACAAAGAACAAAAGAAAACGAAACCCATCGCGCAAAACAATAAGCACAGAAACACCGAAAACGAGCCAAAAGCACGCACACACCACGTAACAAAACCACAAACCGGCACAGCCCACCCACACAAACAAAAAAAAAAAAACGCCAGACACACTAGAACAACAGAAAAAGAGACACCAAGAGAAAAAAAAGAAAACCAGAGAAGCCGAACGACCCGGGCAACAACCGCCAGGAGACGCCAGAGACCCCACCGGAACCCGCGCACCCCCCCTAAACGAAGGAAGAACAAGAGAAAGGGAGGAAAACCGAAGAACAAAGCGCACACCAAACAAACACAACACAAGACAAAAAAAACAAACCACCAGCACAAATACAAAGAAAAACTAAGGACAAAGGGGAGAAAACGCGAAACAAACACGAGGAAAGCAAAGAAAACAAACAACAAAAAGTGACCACAAACACGAACACAAGTGAGCCCAACGGAAACAGAAAAAAGCAAAAAAAACAACAAATCACAAAAACCCAACAACAAAAAAACAAAGCAAGGAGACAAAGCAACAAGGAAAACAGGGGAAAAAAAACACAGAAAGCAAAAAGGGGGAAAGAAACACCAAAGAGGATAACACAGGGATAGAAAAGGAATAGAAAGAATAAAAAGGAGGGGAAAGAAAGGTACAGAAAAAAAGAAAAGACAATACATTGTAAAACAGTAAACATAATTAAAAGAATGCAGTGACGGAATCCAAAGAAAATGAAACAGCATAAAAATCCAAATATAACTCAAGGAAAAAAAAAAAGAAAAGAAAAAAAATCAGTTTGATAAATAACCGAAGAAAAAATCACGAAAAAAAAATTCGAAAAAAAAATTAAAAAAAACGAAAAAAAAAAAGAAAAAAAACAGGTTACAGACAACAAAAAAAGAAAAAGGAAGAAAATTAATATAGAGAAATACCCAAGAAATAGCAGAAAGGCGAAACGAAAAGGAAGAAAAAAAAGAAAGAAAAAGAAAAAGAAAAAAGACGAAAAAAACAAGTAGAGAGAAGAAAAAACACGAAAGCAAAGAAAGAAAAAAACAGCAAAAAAAAGAAGTTAACGCAGAAAAAACAAGAAAAGGAAGCAAAAAAAAAAGACGAAAACACTGAAGTGAATCCCATACCACACAAGCCTATGAAGAACAAGGAGAAGATAAGAAGACGGGCGAAAGGCAGGTTGGGGATGAGAGAGACCGGCGCAAAAAGCAGAGAGGTAACAAACGAGGGGCATGAGTATAGTAGTACTGGAAGCGAAGTCAGACTGATAGAGGAGGCACCACCCCTGTCAACAGAATTCAAGAACAAACAGCGAAATAAAAAAAGAGCCCGAAACAAGACCGCCAAACAAGGAAAAAACGACCAAGCCCGAGCGCCAGAAAGACCAAAACGAAAGCGTCAGGCAACGTATCATGCGACACGCCCACCCACCCAACATAACACCGGACCCGAACCGCGACAAGAAAGCCACCAGCGAAACGCAACACGAAAAGCAAGACAGAAAAAAAAACATGAAAGAGACCAGAACCGACACAAGAGAAAACAAAAATGACCAGAGAAGAGAGACACGCCAGACCAATAAAAAAAGAACAACGAGCAACAGGAAAGACCAGCGAAAAAGGAAAGAAAACGAGACACGCAAAAAGAAAACGAGAAAAAAGACCGCCACAGAGAAAAAAGATACAAGCAAAACGAGAAAAGTAAAAACAAGACGGAAAACAAGAGAGAAAAGAACAGCAAAAAAGAGAAAAGAAAGACACAAGCGACCCGAAAGAAAAAGTAGACCATCAAACCCAATACAACAGACCGACCACAACACCAAATGGCCAAAACCCAAATCTAAACCAAAAATAACGGGGGGAATTAAGCGGGCAGTGGAAGGGCTACGAGCAAGAAAAGGACAAACGGGTGGAAAGAATACAGGGGAGAGGCACACCCACACAAAAGAAAGACCCGCCAGAAGAAACAAGGAAGAAAAAAAACAAAAAAAGGAAAAAAAGACACGAACGAAAAACGAGCCCCGAAACGAGGAAAAAGAGGAAAGAAAAGAGGGAGTAAAAAGGGAGAACAGAACAAACAGAGCAACGAAAAAACGCGCGAAACAAAACGAAAAATAGGGACGAAATAAAAGAAAGAAGCACAACATAAGAGAAACCAGCAAGAAAAAGAAGAACACGGCACGAAAAAAACAAAAGCACGAAACCGAAAGAAAAAAGAAGGAAAAAGAAAGAGAACAAGAAAAGAGAAAAAGAAACAGAAAAAAGAGAAAAAAAGAAAAAGAAAAGTAAAAGACCGGGGAAAAAAAAAAAAACGGGGGGGGAAGTAGGAGGGAGAAAACAAAAAAAAAAAAACACCAAAAAAAATAGCAAAGAAAAGAAAAAAAAATAAAACAAAAAAAAAAAAAAAAAAAAAAAAAAAAAAACGAAATACAAGAGGAAAGGGAAAGAGAAAAAGAGTAGGACGAAAGAACGAGCAAACGAGAAAAACAGAGCAATAGAAAGGATAAAAACAGAGGCAAGGTAAAAGGAAAGAAGAACACGGGAAAGACAGAAGACAAGACAGGAGGGAAATCAAAGAAAACAAGAAAGAAACAAAAGAACGAAAAAAAGAGAAAAGCAAAAAGAAAGTAAAAACGAGAAAAAGAAAAAGAGCAAAGAAACGAGAACTAGAAGAGCAAAGAAAAAGAAAGAAAAAGAAAAGAGATAAAGAGAAAAGAGAAAAAGAAAGCAAGAGACACCACGGAAAACAAAAAAAAGAGGCGAAAAACAGCAACGCGAAAAAGACAAGAGAAACAACAGAAAAGAGGAAAGAAGAAAACAGCATGAAAAGAAGAACAAAAGAGACAAAAGTGTAGAATCAGGACCCGGAAGCAAAAGAAACCCAAGAGAACCGAGAATCACAGGAGAGCCCAAGCGAAAAGAGACGCAAACGAGAAACGAACACAGAAACAGGAAAAAAAAGAACAATAGAAAAGAAACGCAAAAAGAGAAAACGAAAGAAATAAAGCGAAAAGACACGAAAGCAACAGAAGAAAAGAAAGAAAACGAGACAAGAAAGAAAAAGGAGAAACGAATATCCAGATAGCAACGCCAGAGCAAAGAACACAACAGAGAAAAGAAAAAAGCCGCCCCCTGAGAAAGCAAGCAGAAAAAGAGCCGCCGAGGAAAAAGAAACAAAAAATTGAAAAAGACAGGAGGGAACAACGGAAAAGCCAAAAAGAAAAGGGAAACGCAAGAAGCGAGCCCCAACCCCAAACCCCCCACACCCGAAGAGGAAACGAGAACAACCGGGAACGCATCAAGAGAGAAAACACACACGCACGACACGATACCAAAAAGCACCCCGCAAACAAAGGCAAAACAAAAAACAACAAACCACCAAAAGAAAAGAAACCCAGAGCAAAAAGCGAAAAGATAAAAAGCCAGCAAAAAAAAAAAAAAAGAAAAATATAACAAAAAACAAAAAAACAAAAAAACACCAAACAAAGCACAAAAGAAAAAGAAAGACGACGACAAAGAAAGAACAAAAAAGAGACCAGAAAGAAAAACCCCCCAGCCAAAGGACACACAAGCAAGTCTCCACAGATAGCCCCAAAGCTCCGAAAGCGTTAGACAGACACAGACACGAGCCAAACGAAAAAGAGCACCAGAGAAAAAGAAAGAGACCAAACAAGAACGCAACAAGCAAAAGGCGAAAAAGAAGAAAAGAGAAAGAGGAAAAAAAAGGAAAAGCACGAAAGATAAAAAGAGAAAAAGACCGAGCGAGAGAACGGCCAGACACAGACGACCACGAACGCAAAAAATACCCAAGAAACCCACAGGCAAAAAGAACCCAGACACCAAAAGAAGAACACACGCGAGAAAAAGCCACACTCCGCGCGCCGCACAGCCGATACACCCCCCACTCTCCCCCCTACCTAACACAAGCCCCCCTCACCTCCCGCCTTCCCCCTGCGCCCCCCTCGCCCTAACCTCCCTCCCCCCTTCCCCGCCCTCCCTCTCTCCCTCCCCTCCTCTCCCTCTCCCTCCTTCCCTACCCCTCCCCCTCCTCCCTCCCCTCCCCCCTCCTCCCTCCTCCCCCCTCACCTCCTCCCCCTTCCCCTCCCTCCCCCTCTCTCCCCCTCCCTCCCCCTCTCCCCCCTCGCCCCTCTCTCCCTCCCCCTCCCCCTCTCCCCCCTTCTCCCCTCCCTCCCCCTCTCCCTCCCCCTCCCTCCCTCCCTCTCCTCTCCCCCTCCCCTCCCTTCCCCCCCCCTCTCCTTCCTCTCTCCCCCCCTCTCTCCCCCCTCTCTCTCCTCCTCTCCCCCCCCTCTCTCTCTCCCCTTCTCTCTCTTATCTGCCTGTGAGTTCTTGTCCAGTAGAGGCAAGGTGCTGCTGTCAAAGGCATTTGGCGCTGGACTTGTGCGGGTGGCCACAGGCTGAGGAGAGAGAGAGAGAGGGGGGGAGACGGGAGAGAGAGGGGGGGAGGAAGAGGGAGGGGAGAGATTGGGGAGAGATAAAGGGGGGTCACTAGACAATACACAATAGGTGCAGGAGGAGGCCATTTGGCCCTTCGAGCCAGCACCACCATTCAATGTGATCATGGCTGATCATCCACAATCAGTACCCCGTTCCTGCCTTCTCCCCCTCTCCTCTCTCTCCCTCTCTCTTCTCTCTCTCTCTCTCTCTCCCTCTCTCTCTCTCTCTCTCTCTCTCTCTCTCTCTCCATCTCCCCCTCTCTCTGTCCTAATACTAATTAGTTTGTAATACTTTATACACTAAACTAAACCAAACTTTCTCTCTCCACTCTCGTCTCTTTCCCTTTCACTCTTCTCTCTCTCTCTTTCCATTTCTCTCTCTCCTGATACTTCTTAGTTCATAATACGTTATAAACTAAACTAAACCCAACTCTCACTCTCTCTCCACTTTCTCTCTCTCTCTCCTCTCTCCCCTTCTCCCTCTCCCTCTCTCTCTCTCTCTCTCTCTCTCTCTCTCTCTCTCTCTCTGTATCTGTCTCTCTCTCTCTGTCTCTTCTCTCTGCCCCCCTCTATCTCACTCTCTCTTCTCTCTGTCCCTCTCTCTCTGACTCTGTCTCTCTCCCTCTCTCCTAATACTTTCAATTAGTTTGTAATACTTTATAGACTCAACCGAACCAAACTCTCTCGCTGTCTCTCTCTCTCCCTCTCCTCTCTGTCCCTCTCCCTCTCCCTCTTTCTCTCTCTCTCTCTCTGTATCTCTCTCTCTCTCTCTCTCTCTGTCTTCTCTCTGTCCATCCCCTCTCTCTCTCTTTTCTCTGTCTCTCTCTCCCTCTCTCCTAATACTTCCAATTAGTTTGTAATACTTTATAGACTCAACCGAACCAAACTCTCTCTGTCTCTCTCTCCCTCTCTTCTCTTCTCTCTGTCCCTCTCTCTCCCTCTCTCTCCCTCTCTCTGTCTCATTATTTATCTCTGTCTCTCACTCTCTCTCTTTCTCTTTCTCCTAATACTTCTAATTAGTTCCTAATCTATATAACTAAAAGTCTCATCTTGACCACTTCCTGTCTACGTTGTTACTTGATTTTAGAAAAATGCGACCCCATATCGCTATGATTTTTGGCCATCTTACCTGCCATCTTACCTGTCCTTGCAGCCCTCCTCAGCTGCAGCAGTCCCCGAGGATTTTTCCGGTCGATGAAAAATAAAAAAGTTATGAATTTTTAGAAAATCATGAGATCAGCTGATTGGTCCTCTCACCTGTCAACCACCATGATGAAAGTAACGTCCCTTCCCGGGGGGGGGGGGGGGGGGGGGGGCAGGAGTATAAAGCTCCGGATGACAGGCATGAGTAAGTCACTCTGGAAGATCGCAAGGGAGTCCACAACTGTGATTCTAAGCTGTGAGTCAACTGAACTGTGAGTCTGCAATGTACTTGCAATAAATGATTTGTTAGCCCTAAATGAAAATGCAATTAGCTGTTTGGTCTGCCCTGTGCTTGAAACTGCAATGGAAATGGAAATTAAATGAAAATGCAATGAATTGTTTGGATTGCCCTGTGCTTGAAACTGCAATGGAAATGAAATGAAATGAGTTGTTTGCCTACCTGAAACCACTCATTTCGCCCCACAAAGTCCCTATTAGCCGAGTAACCAGTCCCATTTGCCCAAAATGCCTGTATTAGCCCAGGAGGAGCATTTTGGCCCAAAGGGCCCTGCCAGGCCAGGAAAAGTCCAGAATAGGTACCTTTTTTTAAAAGTCCCATCGGCCCATCAGGCCTGTACTAGCCCAGGAGCCCATGCGGACCATCAGTAAGTATTCCCCCTGCAAGTATTAAACCTCACCCCAGTATTTTGCTCTCTCCCTTCATTGGCTCCCTGAGAGATCCAGGCCAGGATAGACTTTCCTCCTTCATTGCTGTGATCTGCAGAAAAAAGATGAAAAATGTCTAAAAATTGATTCTCCACCCTCTCCCCCTTCTCTCTCACAGAGTCCCCCACCTGATTTGGGCAAGAATTTCTGGCAGTTTCTGAGCTGCTAGCCCACCAGGCCTGAGTGACTGTGCTGCCAGCCCAGCAGGCTGAGTGACTGAGCTGCCTGAAGTGTAAGAGCCACCAGGCCTGAGTGGGACTGAGCTGAGCCACCAGGCCTGAGTGATCCTGAGCTGCCAGCCCACCAGGCCTGAGTGACTGAGCTGCCAGCCCACCTGGCCTGAGTGACTGAGCTGCCAGCCCATCAGGCCTGAGTGACTGAGCTGCCAGCCCACCAGGCCTGAGTGATTGAGCTGCCAGCCCACCAGGCCTGAGTGATTGAGCTGCCAGCCCACCAGGGCCTGAGTGACTGAGCTGCCAGCCCACCACCAGGCCTGAGTTGCACATGAGTGATTTGGCTGCCAGCCCACCAGGCCTGAGTGACTGAGCTGCCAGCCCACCAGGCCTGAGTGACTGAGCTGCCAGCCCACCAGGCCTGAGTGACTGAGCTGCCAGCCCAAGAATCCAGTCGGCCCACAATGTCCATACTAAGCCTCTGGAAACCAGTCCATTTGGCCCACAACACCCATACTAGCACTCCAGAAAGTCCCCCCCCACTGGCCACCAATATTGGAATTGGTGGAGAGGTGGAATATTGCATTGGGGTACCAGCCCTCCCGTGTGAACATTTAGTCTAGTTGTATTATATTGTATATCATTGCATAATATTGTATATTATTGTATTATATTGTCTTATATTGTATTAATGTAAGTAAGCAAGTTTATTGGCCAAGTATTCACATACAAGGAATTTGCCTTGGTGCTCCGCCCACAAGTAACAACATGACATATAGTGACAGTTACGAATGACTTGGAAAACACTAAACATTAATAATAATAATAAGACATTAGATAAATATATTAAATAAATATAATGATAATATAATGATAAATATCTTAAATAATATAATGATAATATATTAGATAAATAAAAATAAAAATATAAGACAATATATTATTATATTGTATATTATTGTATTATATTGTATATTATTGTATTATATTGTATATTGTATTGTATAATATTGTATATCATTGTATAGTATTGTATCATATGTATTATATTGTCTTATATTGTACCGGGAAGATCCCTGGACGCTGGCTGTGTGTGTGTGAGTGTGTGTGTGTGTTAGAGTGTGAGTGTGTGTGTGTGGGGGGGGGGGGGAGGGGGTGGATTGTTGCCGCCACTATGAAGGGCGGTCGTGACGTTGGGTCCTCTACATCTACAGCTCGCTAACCCTCGCTCTCTGATCTTTCATCCGCAGCTCACTGTTCTGCTGGAAATTGTCTGTCACCGCCCTTGCCCCCCCCATGATGCCCCAGTGCGCATGTGCGCAGTCTGGCAAGTCACTGCATGGGCGGCGCTTCCTTCCTTCCTTCCTGCCGCCCGACCTGTTGCAGCGGCGGCGGGGGAGAGGAGAGGAGAGTTGAGAAGAGAGGAGACTACACTGTCCAGCCCGGGGGAGCGGGGTCCCGCTGTGGGGAGCAGGGAGACTCTGGGCCAGAGAGCGAGGACAGCAGATTGACATCCATCCATCCATCCATCCATCCATCCATCCATCCATCCATCGGTGAGTGTTGTGTCGCCGCTCCCCAGTGGACGGCTCTAATCTTGGGGAGAGACTTGGGTTAAATTCCCCCATTGAATGTGATTCGCTCTTGTCTGTCAGCACCACATTGAATTTATTGTTGAGAGTAAATGTGTCCCAGTGATAGTTTGAAGCTGAAAAGTCATGTTGAGCAACAGCTGCTGCTGCTGCTGCATTTTGTCATTGTAACCAACACTTGATGTGTTGCTGGAGATTCATGCTGCACATCCATCACACACACACACACTTGTATAAAGTTGTAACCAACACTTGATGTGTTGAATGATCTGAGCAGTCTGCTGGAGTCAAAGCTAATGTCCCAGTTTGTTTTACACTTACTAAATGGCTCAATGTTCAGGGAACTATTTCATAATGAAACCAACCGTCAGCTTGTTATTGGGGGTACACAAAAGGCTGGAGAAACTCAGCGGGTGCAGCAGCATCTAAGGAGCGAAGGAGATAGGCGACGTTTCGGGTCGAGACCCTTCTTCAGACTGGTCAGGGATCAGGGAAACAAGAGATATTGAAGGTGATGTGGAGAGATAAAGAACAATGAATGAAAGATATGCAAAAAAGTATCAATGATAAAGGGAACAAGCCATTGTAAGCTGTTTGTGGTTTGAAAATGAGAAGCTGGTGCGACTAGGGTGGGGGAGGGAGATAGAGAGAGAGGGAATGCCAGGGCCCGAGGGCTGAGGGAGAGGTGGGAAGGGGAGGAGACAGCAAGGGTTAACAGAATTGAGAAAATTCAATGCTTGTTATTTACAGTTTCAGTTAATTTTACTGATAAAACGTCCTCAATTGCGAGTTGCACATTTTTTTTGCCCGGTGGTCACTCACAGATAAGACTGGTTCTGCTTCTAGTTGATTACTGCGCAAACAGCTCATCAGTGGTTATCTGGCACAGGTCGGAGTGAGTAGAGGAGCGATTACATTTTGAACTGGGCCTTTTTCACCAAGTTGAGGAGATCTAGTCGCTCAATCCCCTTTTTAAATGAGTTAACATCGGGGCGGCGCGTGTGTTGGGTGGTAACATATTCCATTTCCTTATCGTCCTTGGGTAAAGGGAATATTGGTAGCAAAGTTTATTGAAATTTAGCCAGTTGGTGATGAAGGGACCGTTATTTTGTCTTGTTTCATGGCAGTTGGTGCTCTGGGATGACGGGAGATTTGACGGTGTGATTTTGTGAATCTCCTTGTAAATTGCAATAAGTCTTAGCCTGATTCTGCGGAGCTCTAGGGTATCCCATCCGAGAGAAGTCAGCATATTATTCACGCTTGATTTGCGCTTGGGTCATTACACACAAAGCGAGGCTGCTCCGGCGTTGAACTTTCTCCAGGGTGATTCGTTTGTTGTTGTTGAAAGGATCCCGTACGGCTCCACAATTACACCAATTTGAGCCATGACCAAGGACTTGTAGGCATTCTCTTTGACGGATGTACTACACGCGTGGAACATTTATTTTGAGTAGGCCGAGGGGACAGTGATCCCAGGAGAAGTTGCAGCAGAATGATCGAAAAGGAAAAGGATACTTGAGGATTTCGGATTTTGCAACACAGAATGCATTTTGTACATGTCATGTTCTCATTTCATTATTCAAATCAGTTTGGGACTATTGGGTATGTGAGTGGGAATATGAAATTTGCACCAATCTATTGACCACTGTAGGATGACGTGTGTGACTTTGGGGCTGGAATGTTTTTGAAATAGGGTTTGCTATTCCAGAAGATCTGGAAATTTAAAAGAGAAACATACTGGTAACACTCAGCAGTTTGAGCAGCAGTTTGATTACAGTCCCAGTTTGATTAATGGATCATCCAACATTGCAACTTTTCCACTGTTTTCTGCATTCACTATTTTAATCAATAAAACTAAATCCACTTTGTCTTTGATTACACTGGTAACACATGGTAGTCATTTGTACTTGGCCCTTGGCACACAACAGTAAGATAAACAAATACGTTTGGTTTAGATGCTAGAGGTTGTTTAAAGGTAGGGAGAGATCACCTGTCCACAGCTGGGATAGTTCAGGACCAGAAGTAGTACCATTGAATGCAGAATTGTATCTTTCAGCTATGATAATAGAGAATGTCTGCAAGATAGCAGGATAATCTCTGTGTGTTGAGGATGAATCAGTTGGAGAGCTGAGTGCTGAGAGGAACAGATGTTTGTTCAACAGTTCAGTAGTTCAATATGTAACTGGACAGTGAAATTCTTAAAGCACGTATTACACATGCAGGCATCGCCATTTTCAAAGTCCAAATCCGACCCTCCCGCGAGCTCGATGTCCTGGTGCAGTTCCTGTGAACCGACCTCCCTCTCCTCACCCATCTTTGTGTCCCGTGGGGATGCCTCCACCTACCTTGAAGGTGCTGTAGGCATGAACCCAGTTCACCCTCCTACTGGGCCACTCCTCGCACCTGACGTCTCCAGCTCTCTCCCGGTAACGCCGTTCGACGAACCTTTGGGAGTGTGATAGTAAATCCCCACCAGTGCGTACATATTTTTCCTCTTTCTCTGGGAGTTGAAGCCTCCAAACAGGTGAGGTGTGGATGTTGGGGATTGGCCGTGTTTGCTCTGGAATAGTGATACGGTGATCAGGGGGTTTGAAAGCTTCAGGGATCTGGCACAGATGATGAATTGCTGCCTTGGATAGATCAGACAAAGTCGTATGGATGACAGGGCAGACATGGAAGAGCTAGTTGGTCTACTTGCTGCTTCTCGTGTTTTGTTCATTTGCAGGGGTTTACCATCTTGTTTCCACGCAGATGAGTTGTGAATCTGTTGGGATTCTCTGCCTCAGAGGGCAGTGAAGGCTGTTCTCTGGATGCTTTCAAGAGAGAGTTAGATAGGGCTCTTAAAAGATAGTGGAGTCAGGGGATATGGGGAGAAGGGCAGGGAACGGGGTACTGATTGTGGATGATCAGAATGATCACAGCTGGCTTGAAAGGGCAGATATGTCGGGTCTCTACTGCACCTATGATGTTATTGGACCCCTGAATACTATGACCTACTTCCTTACGGTGGCTCGAAGGGCCTAAATGGGGCACCTATTGTCTAGTTCGCAATGCTGGCTCGAAGGGCTTCTCCTGCACCTATTGTCTTATTGTCTATTGGGATGGCAATGCTGGCTTTTGAGGGCCAAATGGCCTTCTTCCGCCTTCTCCTGCAACTACTGTCTATTGGATGGCTATGCTGGCACGAAGGGCCGAATGGCCTATCCTGCACATATTGTCTATTGTTTGGGAAGGGGTGTTTTCCACATCTCCGCTGCACTGTAATGCTGTTGTTGGTTCACAAGGCAAGTCTTCTTCACAATTCAATTGTCCCACCTGATGGTTCTGTAATGTTTATTCCAGAGCTACAGAGTTTGTGAACGTCTGTCGACATCTGGCTGAAGGTGGTGACATGGAGAGTGATTCAGTGGCCTCTACATCAAAGGAACAAAAAGGTTGTGAGCCTTCTGTGACATATTTATGATGCCCTGACAGTGGGTGTGCACCTGATGCAAGAAATGATGCTCACACGGAAGTGGGAATGGGGAAGGGGTGAGCACAGAGAGTTGACATCTACAGGGAAAGCACAGTCACAGGTGGGCGGATGCAGGAATTGTCTGATAAATCAGCACTCTTTTTCGAGGAAGAATACTTAAATCACGCCAGTCCTGCCGATAATTGAAATATTCTTTCCGAGCAATATCCTGATGAATCTCCTCTGCATCGTCTCCGTGCAAAGGCATCCTTCCCACAGTATGGAGATCAGAATTGCACAACTCCTCCAACTTAAGGCTAATCACTCCCTGTATCCAAGGCCTCCCTCACTTGCATTCTACGCTGCAGCTAATGACAAGAATGCTAAAGACTTTAGAAACTCAGCGGGTGAGGCAGCTTCTATGGAGCAAAGGAAAGAGGCGACGTTTCAGGTCGAGTCCCTTCTTCAATGATGTGAGGGTGGGGGGGGGAAGAAGAAAGGAGAGGGAGACAGTGGCTGAGGGAGAGCTGGGAAGGGGAGGAGAAAGCAGGGACTCCTGAAATTGGAGAAGTCAATGTTCATACCGCTGGGGTGTAAACTCCCAAGCGAAATATGAGGTGGCTCCTCCAATTTACGGTTGGGGTGGGCTCTGGGCCATGGAGGAGGGCCCCAGACAGAAATGTCGGATTGGGAAGGGGG
The DNA here is from genome assembly GCA_035221665.1 of Okamejei kenojei. Classification (NCBI taxonomy): domain Eukaryota; kingdom Metazoa; phylum Chordata; class Chondrichthyes; order Rajiformes; family Rajidae; genus Okamejei; species Okamejei kenojei. The sequence continues at coordinate 52,825 of JAVHYY010000556.1, read as the reverse complement.
AGTTGAAGTGCTGGACCGGGAGATCAGGTTGGTTATTGCGAACCGGAGGTGTTGGGCGAAGCGATCGCCAAGCCTGCGCTTGGATTTGTATGGGTGTTTCTCAGTGGTCTCTAGGACCCTTGTCATTCCTGGTGAATATCCTGGTTTTATTTATCCCTCCAACACGTGTCAACTTGCCCACATCAGGATTAAACTTGAAATGTCACTTCTCCGTCTAACATGTTGACTAATCATCCACAAATACTGGTTCAAATCCAGTTGCGGTGGTAGAAATGCTTGGTCAAGTGATCAGTATTTTTCTCAGATAACTGCAAGGCCAAAATCAGGAATAGTTGGAACAAAATTATCAGATTATCTCAAAGTAACAAGCATCCAAATTAGATAAATGGAGATAACATAGCAGCAGATTCAAGGACAGCTTCTTCCACGCTCTTATCCAGGGGTGGGGAACCTGCGGCCTTAAGGCCGCATGCGGCCTTCTAGGCCATTAAGTGCGGCCTTTTGAATGAATCCAAATTTTGTAGAACAGATCCTTTTATTTTTATTAATATGTTTTTGTTCGTCTTATTATTTTAATTTTAATCTTAAAATGAACGTATTTAAAATACCAAACAGTAAAAGAAGATTCAACTAAATAATCCTCCCCGCACGACAAATGCTTTCTTGCTTTTCAACCACTTATTGCTGCGAGTCTACATTCTCCTCCTCAAGATGCCTTAAGGTCACGGATACCCATCTAGAAGATCAGCTGAAACTGTACCTCCATGTTGCAACCAAATATTCACATGCTTTCCCACAAAAAGCAGTCACAACAAAGTCATTAAAAGGTTCATTCACTTTAGAATGAACATCATTTTTTCATTTTCTTGAAGTTAGTAAATAGTAGTTAGATTTTTACAAAATAATGTACATTTTGTAGTATATCTAATTGAAGTTTCTTGGATGCGGCCTTATTAGATTACAGCTAACTTAATGTGGCATTCCAACATGAAAAGGTTCCCCACCCCTGCCCCAGAATGTCAGCTCAGATTGCTGCCAGCTATTCCTAATCTGTGGTTTTCTCAATTAGAAATTTCTCTGCAACCTGCAATCAATGGGTTTTTTTACAGGTAGGATATTAATTCAAGTGGCCAATGTTCTTCAAAAGAATTTTGGCCAGGCACCTCATCAACGAACGATTGTGAGAACACAGAACAACTGACAGAAAAGCAAGTGGGATTGAGAAGCAGAACGCCATTGGAATGTGAAGCCGCTGAAGAGGAAAGGGAACAATGTCAGTCCAGAGGGAGAGGAATAGGAGACGTGGTTCACGGCCCTGGAACTGACCCAAGTGGTGAAATCCATCATGACCGAGATCCGCCAAACAAGGAATCATCGAGTCTCATCCAAGGAGCAGGTGAGTGAAATGGGAGGGGAGTGGATGCTGCAGAATGGTGAAGACTGTAGGGACAGGAAGAGAAAAAAACAAAGGGGTTAGAGTGAGGGGAAACAGGAGAGAGGAATAGTGGTGGAGGAGTGTTATTCTGACGAGGTTCGTGACCAATAGTATTCTGCAAGGATCAGTTCTGGAACCTCTGCAATTTCTGATCATGTCTATGATTTGGACAAAAACGTAGGTGGTCGAGTTAGTAAGTTCAAAAACAATAGAACTATTTGCAGAATTGTGGATCAAGGGGAAAGCTGTCAAATGATCCACTAGAATACACATCAGTTGGAAATATGGTCTGAGTTAAGGCAGACAAAGATTGGATTGTTTTATCAGAGTAATGAAGGCTGAGTGAAGGCCTAATAGAAGTATAGAATATAAGGGGCATATATGTCAGTCTTGTTCCCAGGGTGGGGATGTCTCTTACTGGAGAGAGGAATGTTTAAAGGGGACAGGCTGGACTAGTTTATTACATAGACTTTGGTCGGTTCCTGGAAGGTCCTGCCTGAGGAGATGGGGGAAACGCTGTTTAGACTGACGCATGACTGACACACTCAGGGAACAGAGGGATCCAGCCCATGAGCAGGTAGATGGGATTAGATCAAATTGGTATGATATTGTTGCTGCAGATATGGGGCATCTCAAGGGCCCAGTTACCTTGTTGCACTATTCTATGTCTATGCATCATCTCCAGGTTTGGATTCATTAATCCAAATCATAATCATAGACTCGTACAGCAAGGAAACAGGCTCCTTGCCCCATCTGCACTGGTCCCACTGCCTGCATTTTGGTCATACCCTTCTAAACCTTCCTGGTTCTGTGAACCTAGCAGGCAGTAGTTGAAAGGACAGAGGGAGTGATCGTAGAGGTGATGAATCATCCTCATTGAAGATTCATGTAAGCCTTAATGGAGTGATTGGGGAGACAAGGCTTTCTGAGAAAGTGAGGAGTATAAATGGCCATAAAATGTGGCAACTCTTGTGTTTGGTCTCTGTGTAGTCTGCACTGTTGGAGTTATATGGTCCAAGTTGTGCCTCAGAGCCACAGAGGCACACGGCGTGGAACAAGCCACCTTGGACATGTCCAAACAACATGACTGTATCTATTATATTTGCAGCTCAGAGAGTCGGTAACCCAGAGACTAGAGTAGGCTATCACACTTCCGGGTTTTTAGTCCTTTCCCCTGCCGCCTGTGGGGCACAGAGAGAATGGCGATGTTAGAAAAACATTAATATCTCTCTGATTTTTCTGATGAAAAATCCTCTCCTCCTCTGAGTGGGTGCCAAAAAGACCGAGGTGCGGCGTCTCTTTTAATACTTTATTAATATAATAGAATAGTGTATCTACTCCTTCCTGATCCTCGTGTATAGGAGGATGATCAATGAATTTGGGTACACATGACAAAGTATCATTGAAGCCAGGGAGCCATGAGGCCACACTGAGTGGAGCGATGGTGATGGGTGGGACAGACTTGGTTTAATGAGAAGCAATTGCAAGGCATGTCCATTATCCATGAGTAAACTGGGTGGTTCATGCATGTGGAAGATAATCCTAGGAGATTAGCTGGCATCAACTACAGTCTTGCCTCAGGTGATAAGTGCATCTGCACTCTTCATCAGTGCGTTTGTCTACTGTGTTTTTGCTGTGATTTGTTCTCTGTCTGAACATCGGCTATGGAGATGATCAGCATCACCCCAGTGCCCACCCTTCCAGTGGGTTACACACTGTCCATCCCCTGGGGCCCATGCTCCCTGGTCATACACACTGTCCCATCCCCTGGGGCCCATGCTCCCTGGGTCCACACACTGTCCCATCCCCCTGGGGCCCAATGCTCCCTGGTGTCACACACTGTCCCATCCCATGGGGCACATCCCTGGGGGTCACATCCCACCATCTCCCTTGGGATCACACCTGGTCCCTGGGTCACACACCTTTTTGTCCCATCAAATCCCCTGGGGCCCACAGCTCCCTGGGTCCACACACCGTCACATCCTCCCCGGGTTACACGCTGTCCCATTCCCCTGGGGCCCACACTCCCTGGGTCACACCATCACATCCTCCCCGGGTCACACGCTATCCAACCCTCCCCTGCTCACACTCTGCCTCAGCCTCCCCGATCCTTCAGACTGATTGTAGAGTGCAGCCGTAAGCTGGCAGAGAGGAGCAGCATTGCAAAGCCTGGCAAGTGAGGTGGATATTATTGAGGTTTTTTTTATATGTAGGTGGTTGAACGAAGGCTAGAGATGAAAAATCCAGGTGTTCAGAAGAAGGATTGAGTGTTGGAGATTGTGCAAATAAAGAAAGGAAGATAGGAGGCAGTGTGGAAGTTAATAAAAAATATTTCAACTTACAAAATGGATTCAGCTGAAACTAAGACAAACTTTAACCTTCTATTAAATTGCAAAGCCAATGAAACACACTAACCTTAACAAAGCTAACAAACTGTTGATGTTTCCCTTTCCAATAACATAAATGAGATAACAATCACGGCTTCATGAATGTCTCCTCAATAATATAAACGTTAGACAGACTCTTGGCACTAACCTTTGTTCTATCAGATTATAAACGTATGTCATAAGTAGAAAAAAACAATATGCTTGTTTCTGCAGAAATATAATCCATATATGGCTAACCCTTCCTCTGTCAGAAGAAGCTGTCAATCTTAAGAACCTGTCAATCTTAAGAAACAAGAGGCTGTAATATGATCTGTAGATAAGGTATTGCGGAATCGTTGGTTATTGGAGTATATATATATATATGTAATTAGATCACTGCCCCTTTGTGTGGGGATGAGAGCTCTGTATAGTCTGTAATCTGCATATTGTAAAGAGTTTAACCACTCCCGGTGTGCGGTTTGGATTGTTACTTAAAATTGGAGAATTCACAGTTCATACTACTGGATTGTAGGCTCGCCAAGCGGAATTTCAGGTGCTGTTCCTCCAGTGAGCATGTCTCCAGAGAGAAGATGACTCACTGGGAACGCTTTTTGGGGCAGAGATGGGGAATTGGCGGACAAAGCATATTCTCCAGAGATGATGGTTTGACCCACTGAGTTACTCCAGCACATTGTCTTATTCAATATTCTGTTTTGATCATTCTAATTAGGGGGCAGGAACAGTCAGGATGAGGGTTGCTGTTGTAGCGGGAGCCAAGGGGACTGATTCAGGTGGTGTTTAGTTTCTCTCTTTGTATACACAGATCTAACGCCTACATTCTCTGAGCTCCTGACACAGTGGGATGACTACCAATTGTTCCAGCTGACAAAATTCTATCGGGAGAGACTGAAACAGGCGATTGAAGAAGGGGTTGAAAGTCTCGGCTTCATGATGAGATGGCAGGGATATTTCAGTGACCAAGAACACGGGGTAAGTGGAAGGAACACGGTGACTTCTGTTTCCTGTCACAGAACTGACGGCATTGGGGGGAAGAGCTAATATTCAATTCTAATAGTCAAATCAAAAATGGAGTCGTTCTTCTACAAAAGCACGGTCTAGTAGAACAAAAGAATGGCTCCGGTGCCAATGTCTGAAGACTTTGTAATTATATGGATCACAATATGGAGGACAGGTTGTCTTTTCAATAAAGACATTAAGATGGGTCCTGCAGTAATAGCATGTGCTTCTTTCAAGGCCATAAAGAAGGCAGATTGAAAAATAGCTGACGCTCCATAGATAAGTAATAACGTTATTGGATGAGCTTGATTTGGACCCAGCTTTTCCTATATTCTGAAAGGCTGCAGAATCTTTCAGTCCATGCATATTCAGACTTGGTAGGAGTGTTTTACTGATAAGAGAAATGTATAATTGTGCTAACTTTCCTTTGTTTCTGTGAGTGGAGCCGTGAAGACACTGGGCAATGTTTGTGCTCATTGTAGATCTTAGCCACTCCCGTCTTGACGAATCAATTAAAGATTGCCACGGTTTACCTTTAACAATTTTTGTTGCTATCTGCTTTTGAAGAAATGAACTTTGACACAGTCCGCTCACCTCGTGAGAAAGTGCAATAGAGACACTGATCTGTGATCAGTTTGTGTCCTGTAGATCTGGTATCAGGAATAAACCTGTGACCTGGGATTTCTGAGAATGTTCCATTCTGATCCAGCTGTTCTTCCTACACATGTTCTTCTACGGTCAGGGAGCAGTAAACTTGTAAACCAGAATCAGAAACGATTAATACTTCTTTTTTTGTTAAATATTTTTATTAGACGTGAGTACATAATTAATAAGTATACTTCTCACATACATTCATATTTATTATTATTACAAATTATGTCTTATATATTTCTATACTTTTTTTTTGCAGGTAAGAAAGATAGAAAAAATAAAGTAAGAGTAGGAGTGAATGGAGTATTAAAAAGTTATTCATCATTGGAGATATATCCATGAATTTGTTATACGTGATTTCTTCATCTATTCCATTATACAGGCTTCAGTCAGGCTCTCGTACCGAGCATTTTGACCCTTTAGATATTCAATAAATGGAGACCATATTCCTCTGAAAAGATCCACTTGTCCAATAGGACAAGCCTTAATCTTTCCAGATGGAGTGCCTCCGCATTGCCTGTAATCCACATTTTGATTGTGGGGGATATAGGACCTTTCAGAATTCAATAATATTTTTTTCCCAATTATTAAACTATAATCAATAAAAATTATTTGATTTGTTGTTATTAATTGATCTGTTTCTAATATTCCCAGTATTATTAACTTTGAGTCAGGGATCAGATTCATATTAACAACATTCGAAATTATCTTAAATATCTCCGTCCAAAATTTAGTGATTTTTACACAATTTGTAAATGAGTCTGTTAAGGTAGCTTCTAAGTGTTGACATTTATCACATATGGCAGATACATCTAAAAAAATTCTAATGATTTGACCTAATTCGTTTTCCCATGATTACCTATATATTTCTGTCATTGAGATCGTTTTCAGATAAAATATTATAAATATATGATATCAATTTTTCTGTGTTCGGGTGTTTATTTAGGCATTCATCTAAAATTTCTGTCTTTCTATTTCTAATTTCCTGTGTATTTGCTTTTACATAGTCTCTAATTTGTAGATATCTAAAGTAATCTTTTGAATGCAATCCATAAATTTGTTGTAATTCTTGAAATGAAAGGAAAGACTTTTCTCTGTAGAGATCTCCCATCTTATTAATTCCATATAAAAAACGATAATACTTTCTCAAAGTGTCATCAGTTTTCATTGGTCGCATTAGCTCAGTCCATTAAACCACAAAAGGGACATTTCTGCACAAGCACAAGGAACTGCAGATGCTGGTTTACAAAAACACATACAATACTGTGCTGCACAAAATAATATCTACGGTGTTAAAAAAATATTCAGCAGGTGAGTTATTTACACATCTGTGGGAAGAGAAGCTGAGTTAATGTGCAGTGAAAGGAGGGGATGAGCTGCAGGAAATGTACAAGGGAGGAATGTCTTTGATCGGGTAAAACTGGGATAGGTATAGAAATACAAATGTTATCTGGTCAATGAGTGAATGCCGGCCGGCTCACAGAGGGTAAGAATGTAGATGAAAGAACATAATGGCTTCATGATGCAGAGCAGGAAGAAATGCAGGTTGGACTGGACACGTCCATTCACAGTGGGATACAGTCCATGTGAGGCCAAAAGGAATTGGATTAATTTCACATCAATGTCAGCACAGCCATCATTGGCCTGAATGGCCTGTTCCCGTGCTGTACTCTGCTGTGTTCTCAGACACTGCCAGGTGTGAAGCGAGATTCCCACTGTCAGGACTCTGGGAGTACACAGTTTGTCAGCACAGTGTCATGGTGTATGAAGAGGCAGATCCAATGCCTGTCACTATGCTCAAAACTACCGGAATATCCCATCACTGAACAGCTAATTCCCTCCCCATTAGCATTGTCTCAGTCACTTCTCAATATATTCATTGCTGTTCTTCACAGAGTGTCGCTGAGCTCGTGGTAAAGGGAAACCGCAGAGACAGTTCCACACTCTTCCTCAGTCTGGTGATGGAGAAGGGTAACCGGCCCCGGCGGGTGATGTGGGAATCCTTTGTGAAAATGCAGAATGAATTACCAAAGCTGGACAAAATACTGAAAGAAATCCAGGAGCTCGGTACGGTAAATCAACACTGAACTCAACATCACATTGAATGCTGGAGTTTAACAATGTTATTCAAGTCTGGTTTAATGAATGCTCGTTGATTTGAACAGGTCCTGATCCACAAGAATACATGAACATCACCAGAGGTTTAACTGAATTACCCTCTCATATGGAAGGTGAGTGTTGAAATGTACAGTTCACACCAATGACTTGTTAGAATTGATGTCATACTGAAACTGTTCACAGCTTTGCAGAATGGGAAATCAGAAGATCAAAGGCTAAGCAATTGTTAGACTGACCGACACGGGGATCACTACGGATTGCTTCTTTATCTGTAGATTCAGGTTAGTTTAGTGTATTGTCACACGTACTGAGGTACGGTGAAAAGCTTTTGTTGCGTGTTATCACTTCAGCAGAAAGACAACACGTGATTATAATCGAGCCATTTACAGTATAGATAAACTATGAGGGAATAACGTTTAGTTTAGTGCAAGGTAAAACCAGGAAAGTCCGATCTAGGATAGTCCGCGCACAACCAAAGAGAGGAGATTAATGCAATAGAAAGGAAGGACATTAGCTTGGAGGATGTGGAATCGATATGGGTAGAGCTGCAAAACACTAAGGGGCAGAAAACGCTAGTGGGAGTTGTGTACAGGCCACCTAACAGTAGTAGTGGAGTTGGGGATGGCATCAAACAGGAAATTAGAAATGCGTGCAACAAAGGTAAAACCGTTATAATGGGTGACTTCAATTACATATAGATTGGATGAATCAAATGGGCAGAGGTGCTGAGGAAGAGGATTTCTTGGAATGTATGCGGGATAGTTTTCTAAACCAACATGTAGAGGAACCAACGAGAGAGCAGGCTATTCTAGACTGGGTATTGAGTAATGAGGAAGGGTTAGTTAAGTCTTGATGTCCGTGGCCCCTTGGGCAAGAATGACCATAATATGTTAAAGAAGGAACTGCAGATGCTGGAGAATCGACGGTACACAAAAGGCTGGAGAAACCCGCTGAGTTTCTCCAGCCTTTTGTGTGTCCATAATATGGTTGAGTTCTTCATTAGGATGGAGAGTGACATTGTTAATTCAGAAACAAGGGTTCTGAACTTAAAGAAAGGTAACTTTGAGGGTATGAGACGTGAATTGGCCAAAATAGACTAGCAAGTGATTCTTAAAGGGTTGACAGTGGATGTGCAATGGAAGGCATTTAAAGATTGCATGGATGAACTACAACAATTGTTCATCTCAGTTTGACAAAAGAATAAATCGGGGAAGGTAGTGCATCCGTGATAACAAGGGAAATCAGGGATAGTATCAAAGCAAAGGATGATGCGTACAAATTAGCCAGAAAAAGCAGCCTACCAGAGGACTGCGAGAAATTCAGTCCAACAGAGGAGGACAAAGGGCTTAATTAGGAAAGGGAAAATAGATTATGAAAGAAAACTGGCAGGGAACATAAAAATTGACTGCAAAAGCTTTTATAGATATGTGAAGAGAAAAAGATTAGTTAGAACAAATGTAGGTCCCTTGTAGTCAGAAACAGGTGAATTGATCATGGGGAACAAGGACATGGCAGACCAATTGAATAACTACTTTGGTTCTGTCTTCACTAAGGAAGACATAAATAATCTGCCGGAAATAGCAGGGGATCGGGGGTCAAATAAGATGGAGGAATTGAGTGAAATCCAGGTTAGCCGGGAAGTGGTGTTGGGTAAATTGAATGGATTAAAGGCCGATAAATCCCCAGGGCCAGATAGGCTGCATCCCAGAGTACTCAAGGAAGTAGCCACAGAAATAGTGGATGCCTCAGTGATAATTTTTCCAAACTCTTTTGATTCTTGAGTAGTTCCTGAGGATTGGAGAGTAGCTAATCTAACCCCACTTTTTAAAAAGGGAGGGAGAGAGAAAACGGGGAATTACAGACCAGTTAGTCTAACATCGGTAGTGGGGAAAATGCTAGAGTCGGTTATTAAAGATGGAATAGCAGCACATTTGGAAAGTGGTGAAATCATTGGACAAAGTCAGCATGGATTTCTGAAAGGCAAATGATGCCTGACGAATCTTATAGAATTTTTCGAGGATGTAACTAGTAGAGTGGATAAGGGAGAACCAGTGGATGGATTATATCTGGACTTTCAGAAAGCTTTCGACAAGATCCCACATAAGAGATTAGTATACAAACTTAAAGCACACGGTATTGGGGGTTCAGTATTGATGTGGATAGAGAGCTGGCTGGCAGACAGGAAGCAAAGAGTAGGAGTGAACGGGTCCTTTTCAGGATGGCAGGCAGTGACTAGTGGGGTACCGCAAGGCTTAGTGCTGGGACCCCAGCTATTTACAATATATATTAATGATTTGGGTGAGGGAATTGAGTCCAACATCTCCAGGTTTACGGATGACACGAAGCTGGGGGCAGTGTTAGCTGTGAGGAGGATGCAAGGTGACTTGGATAGGCTGGGTGAGTGGGCAAATGCATGGCAGATGTAGTATAATATGGATAAATGTGAGGTTATCCACTTTGGTGGCAAGAACAGGAAAGTAGACTATTATCTGAATGGCAGCCGATTAGGAAAAGGGGAGATGCAATGAGACCTGGGTGTCATGGTACACCAGTCATTGAAAGTAGGCATGCAGGTGCAGCAGGCAGTGAAGAAAGCGAATGGTATGTTAGCATTCACAGCAAAAGGATTTGAGTATAGGAGCAGGGAGGTTCTACTGCAGTTGTACAGGGTCTTGGTGAGGCCACACCTGGAGTATTGCGTACAGTTTTGGTCTCCTAATCTGAGGAAAGACATTCTTGCCATAGAGGGAGTACAGAGAAGGTTCACCAGACTGATTCCTGGGATGGCAGGAATTTCATATGAAGAAAGACTGGATAGACTCGGCTTGTACTCGCTAGAATTTAGAAGATTGAGGGGGGATCTTATAGAAACTTACAAAATTCTTAAGGGGTTGGACAGATTAAGTGCAGAAAGATTGTTCCCAATGTTGGGGAAGTCCAGGACAAGGGGTCACAGTTTAAGGATAAGGGAGAAATCTTTTAGGACCGAGATGAGAAAAACATTTTTCATACAGAGAGTGGTGAATCTGTGGAATTCTCTGCCACAGAAGGTAGTATTTAAGAGGGAGTTAGATGTGGCCCTTGTGGCTAAAGGGATCAGGGGGTATGGAGAGAAGGCAGGTACAGGACACTGAGTTGGATGATCAGCCATGATCATATTGAATGGCGGTGCAGGCTCGAAGGGCGAATGGCCTCCTCCTGCACCTATTTTCTATGTTTCTAAAGAGGTCGATAGTAGTTCCCAGATCACTCGATGTCTGACATACTCTAGAACCATTACACTGCTTTATTTCAAATCTTCCATGTGTTAATTGTACAAGGCTTTGCAATGTATCAGGTTGTGGGAGAGAATTGTGAAATCCAGTGCACACCCGGGGAGAATGCGTGTGCAGTGATGCCCCACACACTCCTGGATGGGCCCTGACACACTGTGTAACCCCACACACTCCTGGATAGAGTCCTGACACACTGTGTAACCCCACACACTCCTGGATGGGCCCTGACACACTGTGTATCCCACACACTCCTGGATAGAGTCCTGACACACTGTGTAACCCCACACACTCCTGGATAGAGTCCTCACACACTGTGTATCCCACACACTCCTGGATAGAGTCCTCACACACTGTGTACCCCACACACTCCTGATGGGCCCTGACACACTGTGTAACCCCACACACTCCTGGATAGAGTCCTGACACACTGTGTAAAACCCCACACACTCCTGGATAGAGTCCTCACACACTGTGTATCCCACACACTCCTGGATAGAGTCCTCACACACTGTGTACCCCACACACTCCTGGATGGGCCCTGACACACTGTGTAACCCCACACACTCCTGGATAGAGTCCTCACACACTGTGTAACCCCACACACTCCTGGATAGAGTCCTGACACACTGTGTATCCCACACACTCCTGGATGGGTCCTGACACACTGTGTAACCCACACACTCCTGGATAGAGTCCTGACACACTGTGTAATGTTAAGTTTTGAGTTGAGCCATCTAAGATTGTGACATTATCTGCCTGTTCCCATGCAAGATGTTCAACAGAAACACAAGGAGACTCTGCGAGCACAGACTGAAACACTGAGCGTCAACACCATCCTGATGAACGAGAAGGTTAAGGTTTTCCAGCTGCTTGATCGATACGCTGAGCTCACAATCATCTCCACTGTTCGAGATCGACACTGGTGGAACATGAGCTTGCTGGCAAGAGGCCGGGACCATGAAGAGTGGAGAGATCAATGTCTCCGGGGAAAACTGGAAAAAATCAGGACTGATCAATTGTTCCACAGCAGCTTTTCCCGGAGTAAATCCGGATCTGGGAGTTCAGCAACAGTAGCCGGAGTCGCGGGGATCGGAAAAACAACACTGGTTCAAAAGATTGTTCATGACTGGGCCACGGGGAAAATATACCCACACTTCCAGTTTGTCTTCAGTTTCAAATTCCGGGATTTGAACACTATTAACTGCAGAGTAACCCTGAGGGAACTGATTCTGGATCAGTATCCATACTTTAAGAATATCCTGGGAGAGGTCTGGAAGAACCCAGAGGGAATGCTGTTTATATTCGACGGTCTGGATGAATTCAAGGGCAGAATCGATTTTGCTGACAGTCGGAGAGACACAGAACCTCAGCACCAGTGCCCAGATCCCGAGTGGTGGTGTGAAGTGTCTGACATTGTGTACAGTTTAATCCAGCACAAGCTGCTCCCAGGGTGTTCAGTGCTAGTGACCACCCGCCCCACTGCGTTACATTTACTGGACAAGGCAGAGATCAGTGTCCGGGCTGAAATCCTGGGATTTGTTGGTGAGGAACGGAAGGAATATTTCACCAGGTATTTTGAAGATCAGTCGGTGGCAACAGCTGTTTTCAAACACGTGAAGGAGAACGAGATCCTGTACACCATGAGCTACAACCCCTCCTACTGCTGGATCCTCGGCCTGACACTGGCCCTTTCTTCACACAAACACCACCGGGACCCGCAGCGAGTTCCCAAGACCATCACCCAACTATATTGCTACTTTATTCACCACATCCTGAAAAACCACGGCCGTGAGATTGAGAGGCTCCGTGAGGTGTTACTGAGGCTTGGTCAGATGGCCTTCACTGGAGTGTCTGAGAAGAACATCGTGTTCACAGATGGAGATTTGATCAAATACAATCTGCAGCCTTCCCAGTTCCTGTCCGGGTTCCTGATGGAACTTTTGGAGAGAGAGGATTCAGCCCGGAGCGTGGTGTACACCTTCCCGCACCTCACCATCCAAGAGTTTGTAGCCGCACTCGCACAATTCCTGACTCCAGATCGCAGGGATATCAAGACACTCCTCATTGAAGCCCATGGCAATTCAGACGGGCGATTTGAAGTATTTCTCCGTTTTGTCGCTGGTCTCCCACGGGCAGCCTGGATCCTGGAGGAGTTTCTGGGTCCATTTCCTAATGAAACAATCTGCCGAGTGATTGACTGGGTGAAGGAGGAGGTTCAACGTCAGATTAGAAATGCAGGGAGTGAGTATGGTAAAAGGAGGCTCCTGAACACGATGCACTACCTGTTTGAGTCTCAGAATCCTGCACTGGCTCAGCAGACACTGGGATCTGTGGAAACACTTTCATTCAGTAACCTGGGACTGACCCCGATTGACTGTGCGGTCCTGTCTCATGTCATCAGGCCCTGTGATACAATCAAACACCTCGATCTGTGGAACTGCCACATTCAGTGTGAAGGTCTCCAGCGGCTGGGACCGGCTCTGCACAAGTGTCAGGACTTGAGGTAACTGTCCGTTTGACACTAACACTGAACTGTAAACTTGTTTCACTAGTTTGTTATTCCGTCCAGCACCCCTTCTATGGGGCCGAGCGAGCGGCCGTCACTGTGCACGGACTCCGTCCCCCCCTACCCCGGGTCACGCGTGTTGACTCCGTCCCACCCCTACCCCGGGTCACGCGTGTTGACTCCGTCCCCCTCCCCCGGGTCACGCGTGTTGCCGCCGTTCTCTACACGGGGAACATTATCCGGTCGTCGGGGAATGAGAATAAACGGTGAAAGTCACCAAACAGCACAACCGCAGGGATTTATTCAATAATTGGCCGAGGCGCTTCCATTAATATCCGTTTGGGAGAAGTTATCTATCTCAGCCTCGCCGGTTTGTATCTGACTGTTTCTTACTCTGTCTGTTTGTGTTTAGACTGGGAGGCAACGACCTGGGAGATTCTGGAGTGAAACTGGTGTCTGCGGCTCTGAGGAACCCGGACTGTAAAATACAGAGACTGAGGTAAGTCCCAGACTGTGAGAGATTGTGTTTACACTCACTGGGTGTCTGACACTGAACATTAATATGATCAGTAATTGTGTCACTGATAAACACTGGGGATTTGCACCGTCTCCTGTCTCTCTGTGTCCCTCACCCTCACTCTCTCTCATCTCCAGGCTGAACAATGTCGGTCTCACAGATTCTGGAGCCGAGGATCTCGTCTCCGCTCTCAGTACAAACCCCTCACTGACGGAGCTGTACCTGGCACACAACTCCCTCACAGACCGATGTGTCCCCGCTCTCCGCCGCCTCATACTGACCCGCCCGAGTCTGAAGCTGATCATGTGAGTGTTTGTGTTAATGTTTAATGTGATAAAATATCAGGGGATCCATCCATCCGCGGGCTTCTATCTCCTGTGGTTTTGTTCTGTAAGTGTTGTTGAAATATTAACCCCAGTCCCTGTTATTGACACTGTTGTTTCATCTGTTTATTTCCTCTTTATTCCTCGACTTGTTTCAGGCTGGGGGCGAATAAGTTCAGTGCAGACGGACGGAACCAGCTGAAGAGTCTGCAGGGGACCAGACGCGGACTGAGTGTGGACGTGTGAACATCTCGGGGTGTGAACGTCACCGCCCGCCTTGGGGACCGGAATATTGTTGGCCGATTCCCCCCCGCCCTCCCCTTTAAACGGCCGCCCTCCCCTTTAAACGGCCGCCCTCCCCTTTAAACCTCCTGCTCCCCCCCTCCTGCTCCCCCCCCTCCAGCTCCCCCCCTCCTGCTCCCCCCCGTCCTGCTCCCCCCTGCTCCTGAATAATAGCTAACGAACTGGCCTCAACAACCTTCTGTGGCAGAGAATTAATTCCACAGATTCACCACTCTCTGTGTGAAATAAAAATGTTTTCTCATCTCTCTGGCCTAAAAGACTTCCCCCTTATCCTGAAACTATGACCCCTTGTTCTGGGCCTCCCCAACATCAGGGTATTGTTAATAAAGACATTTGTATCTGTGTACTCACCCTATAAGCTGGTGTGTGACATTATAATATGGTGTGTAACCTTTAGCTGAAAGTGACAGCTGGGAGATTCGAGTGATAGTTGGAATGTAAGGTGGCAATAGAAAGGGGAGATATGAGGGGAGGTTTAAGCATCTAGATAAGTTAGATAAGACTGAAGCATAGAAACACAGAAACATAGAAAATAGGGGCAGGAGGAGGGCATTCGGCCCTTCGAGCCAGCACCGCCATTCAATATGATCATGGCTGATCGTCCCCAATCAATAACCCGTGCCTGCCTTCTCCCCATATCCCTTGGCTCCACCCGCCCCTAGAGCTCTATCTAACTCTCTCTTAAATCCATCCAGTGACTTGGCCTCCACTGCCCTCTGTGGCAGGGAATTCCACAGATTCACAACTCTCTGGGTGAAAAAGTTTGTTCTCACCTCAGTCTTAAATGACCTCCCCTTTATTCTAAGACTGTGGCCCCTGGTTCTGGACTCGCCCAACATTGGGAACATTTTTCCTGCATCTAGCTTGTCCAGTCCTTTTATAATTTTATATGTTTCTATAAAATCCCCCCTCATCCTTCTAAACTCCAGTGAATACAAGCCTAGTCTTTTCAATCTTTCCTCGTATGACAGTCCCGCCATCCCAGGGATCAATCTCGTGAACCTACGCTGTACTGCCTCAAACACAAGGATGTTCTTCCTCAAATTAGTGGACCAAAACTGTACACAATATTCCAGATGTGGTCTCACCAGAGCCCCATACAACTGCAGAAGAACCTCTTTAATCCTGTACTGAAATCCTCTTGTTATGAAGGCCAACATTCCATCAGCTTTCTTCACTGCCTGCTGTACCTGCACGCCAACTTTCAGTGACCGGTGTACAAGGACACCCAGGTCTCGCTGTACCTCCCCCTTATCTAACCTAACCTTGTTGAGATAATAATCTGCCCCCTTGTTTTTGCCACCAAAGTGGATAACCTCACATTTATCTATATTATACTGCATCTGCCACGCATCTGCCCACTCACTCAACCTGTCCAGGTCACCCTGCAACCTCCTAACATCCTCTTCACAGTTCACACTGCCACCCAGCTTTGTGTCATCTGCAAACTTGCTCCTAATTCCCTCTTCCAAATCATTAATATATACGGTAAACAGTTGCGGCCCCAACACCGAGCCTTGCGGCACTCCACTCGCCACTGCCTGCCATTCTGAAAAGGACCCGTTCACTCCTACTCTTTGCTTCCGGTCTGCCAACCAATTTTCTATCCATGTCAACACCCTACCCCCAATACCATGTGCTCCAATTTTAGTCACCAGTCTCCCGTGCGGGACTTTATCAAGGGCTTTCTGAAAGTCTAGATACACTACATCCACTGGCACTCCTTCATCCATTTTACTTGTCACATCCTCAAAAAATTCCAGAAGATTAATCAAGCATGATTTCCCTTTCATAAATCCATGTTAACTTGGACTAATCCCTTTACTGCTATCGAAATGCTCCATTATTTAATAATTTACTCCAGCATCTTTCCCACCACCAAAGTCAGGCTAACTGGTCTGTAATTCCCTGTTTCTCTCTCGCTCTTTTCTTGAAAAGTGGGATAACATTAGCTATCCTCCAATCAGTGCTGGGACCCCAGCTATTTACAATATAAATGATTTGGAAGAGGGAATTGATTGCAACATCTCCAGGTTTGCGGATGACACTAAGCTGGGGGGGTAGTGTTAGGTGTGAGGAGGATGCTAGGAGGTTGCAAGGTGACTTGGATAGGCTGGGTGAGTGGGCAAATGCATGGCAGATGCAGTATAATGTGGATAAATGTGAGGTTATCCACTTTGGTGGCAAAAACAGGAGGGTAAACTATTATCTGAATGGTGGCAAATTAGGAAAAGGGGAGATGCAACAAGACCTGGGTGTCATGGTACACCAGTCATTCAAAGTAGGCATGCAGGTGCAGCAGTAAGTGAAGAAAGCGAATGGTATGTTAGCATTCATAGCGAAAGGATTTGAGTATAGGAGCAGGGAGGTTCTACTGCAGTTGTACAGGGTTTTGGTGAGACCACACCTGGAGTATTGCGTACAGTTTTGGTCTCCAAATCTGAGAAAATACATTCTTGCCATAGAGGGAGTACAGAGAAGGTTCACCAGACTGATTCCTGGGATGGCAGGACTTTCATATGAGGAAAGACTGGATAGACTTGGCTTGTACTCACTGGAATTTAGAAGATTGAGGGGGGATCTTATAGAAACTTACAAAATTCTTAAGGGGTTGGATAGGCTAGATGCAGGAAGATTGTTCCCGATGTTGGGGAAGTCCAGAACAAGGGGTTACAGTCTAAGGATAAGGGGGAATTCTTTTAGGACCGAGATGAGAAAAACATTTTTCACACAGAGAGTGGTGAGTCTGTGGAATTCTCTGCCACAGAAGGTAGTTGAGGCCAGTTCATTGGCCATATTTAAAGAGGGAGTTAGATGTGGCCCTTGTGGCTAAAGGGATCAGGGGGTATGGAGAGAAGGCAGGTACAGGATACTGAGTTGGATGATCAGCCATGATCATATTGAATGGCGGTGCAGGCTCGAAGAACTGAATGGGCTATTCCTGCACCCATTTTCTATGTTTCTATATTTCTAATCCACAGGAACTGATCCTGAATCTATTGAACATTGGAAAATGATCACCAATGCGTCCACTATTTCTAGAGCCACCTCCCTCAGGACCCTGGGATGCAGACCACCAGGCCCAGGGGATTTATCATCCTTCGGTCCCATTAGCCTACCCAATACTATTTCTCGCCTAATGAAAATTTCTTTCAGTTCCTCTACCCCCTTGGATCCTCTGTCCTCCAGTACATCTGGGATGTACTGGAGGACATCTGGTTTGTGTCCTCCTTAGTGAAAACAGATCCGAAGTACCTCTTCAACTCTTCTGCCATTTCCTTGTTGCCCATAATAATTTCACGCGTGTCTGCCTTCAAGGGACCCACATTTGACTTTGCTACTCTTTTTCCCTTAACATATCTAAAGAAGCTTTTACAGTCCTTCTTTATATTCCTGGCCCGCTTCCTCTCGTAATTCATCTTTTCAGCCCGTATTGCCAGTTTTGTTTCCTTCTGTTGTCCTATGAAAGTTTCCCAATCCTCTGCCTTCCGGCTACTCTTTGCTGTGTTATACATATTTTCTTTTCGTTTTATTCTATCCCTAACTTCTCTTGTCAGCCACAGTTGCCTCCTACTCCCCTTAGAATCCACTAAATCCAGAATTGCCTTTTCTCTGGTTAGTGTTGTCCAATGAACCAGATATGATAAGAGAACTCGAGGTAAAGGAACCGCTTGGAGGTAGTGATCATGATATGATTAGTTTTAATCTGCCAATTTGAGAAGGAGAACGTTAAATCGGAAGTGGCAGTGATGCAGTTGAACAAAGGGGACTATGAAGGCATGAGAGGGGAGCTGGCCAGGGTAGACTGGAAAGGGATCCTGGCAGGAATGAGGGTGGAACAGCAATGGCAGGAATTTCTGGGCATAATCCGGAAGACGCAGGATCATTTCATTCCAAAAAGGAAGAAAGATTCTAAGGGGAGTAGGAGGAGGTGCAGGTGAACCTCTGCCTCACGTGGAAGGACTGCTTGGGTCCTTGAATGGAGTGGAGGGGGGAGGTGAAGGGACAAGTGTTGCATTTCTTGCGGTTGCAAGGAAAGTGCCCGGGGAAGGGGTAGAGCGGGAGGGGAGGGAAGAATTGACAAGGGAGTTACGGAGGGAGCGGTCTTTGCGGAAAGCAGACGGGGGGGGGGGGGGGAGATGGAAGATGTGGCGAGTGGAGGGGTCACGTTGCAGGTGGCGAAACTGGTGGAGGACTATGTTGTATTTGCCGGCTGGTGGGGTGAAAGGTGAGGACCAGGGGGACTCTGCCCATGTTTACGAGTGGGGAATGGGGAGAGAGGGCAGTGTTGCGGGGTACGGAGGAGACCCTGGTGCGAGCCTCATCAATAGTGGGGGGAGGGGAACCCCCGTTCTCACTGAAGAATGAGGACATTTGTGATGACCTGGCGTGGAACACCTCATCCTGGAGCAGATGCGGTGTAGACGGAGGAATTGGAATAGGGGATGGAGTCCTTACAGGAAGCAGGGTGGAGGAAGAGTAGTCCAGGTAGCTGTGGGAGTCAGTGGGTTTTGTAGTGGATGTCGGTCAGGAGCGTATCACCTGCAATAGAGATGGTGAGGTCAGGAATGGTAAGGGAAATGTCGGAAATGGTCCAAGTGTATGTGAGTGCCGGATGGAAGTTGGTGGTGAAATGGATGAAGTCAGTCAGTTGTGTGTGGGTGCAGGAGGTGACACCAAAGCAGTCGTCGATGTAACGGAGGTAGAGGTCGGGGATGGGGCCCTGGTACGCCGAGAACAAGGATTGTTCGATGTACCCAACAAAGAGGCAAGCGTAGCTGGGGCCCATGCGTGTGCCCATAGCTACGCCTTGTGTTTGGAGGAAATGGGAGGAATCGAAAGAGAAGTTATTGAGGGTGAGGACCAACTCCGCTAGGCGGAGGAGGGTGTCAGTGGACGGGTATGGGTTGCTCCTCTGGTCGAGGAAGACCCGGAGGGCGTTGAGACCGTCCTGGTGGGGGATGGAGGTGTAGAGTGAAAATGAGAATGTAGATGGAGGTGCAGAGAGAACGATGTTTTAAATCTTAGTTGTCAATGAAGAGATCAATCTGTTCAAAATCCAGACTTTCCTGCGGAATGAAATCAAACTCAATGAAACAATTTAAAAGAAAACGGTGAAAAAATGTGGGTGAATGTAGCGGAGCAAATAACAGGGAACTCTTAAAACTGTGAAATAAAACGAAATAAAGAGAGAATTTAAAAAACACGGATTTTTAACGGGGGTTTTTTTTTTTTAATTTTTTTTTTTTTAAATATTTTTATTATAGAAACAAAGTAATGACAAAGTACATTATTTTACAATAATAAAAAATACATGATAATAATGATAAATTCATACTGTTGATATTATTTGTATTATTATTAATTATAAATTTCAAGGTTGTTTATTTTATATAATTGGGAATACGTGGTATTAATGATACATTCCCTAGTATTAGCAATATACTCATACTACCCATGATATCCATATTGTCCTCTGATTTCCAAATACAGGTCCCAATTTTATGTAATTAATAATACGCAATATTAATAACAACTTCTATGATATTCATTATATTTTCATAATGTTAACAATGTTTGTATTATCATTGACTTTAAATTCAAAAATTATTATATAATTGAAAATACACAATTTTATATAATTGAAAGTACACGACACTAATAATATTTTCATAGAACCAGTGATATCTATATTCAGTACTAATATTAAGAATTTAAGATAATGTGTTTCTATACTTTTTTCTCATTTTTTATATAAGCATAGGAAAATAGAAAAGAGAGTATGGAAAGTTTGATGGAGAATGGAATATTACTCATTATTACCCATATCACCCATCTGAGGTATGCTTTTACGAAATTGTATTCCCTTCCTTTTTACTGCCAGCAGGGGTAACAGGGGAATATTTTCTTATATTCCCCTTTCTAGCGAACGCCTATGGACTTTACCTGTTTAAACAGCGGGGAATGTAGCCTTATATTCCCCTGGTCTCACATCCGGGAACTTGGCAACGTGACGCTGCGTGACGGCAAACGTCACGCTGCGTGCGAAATTTAAAATTTATCTTTAAAAAAAAAAAATGGCTGCTGGTTGCGAGAAGAGGTTCGCGATTTAAAAGTTCGACCTTCACATTGTCACATAATGAATTACATAAATGAAACATAAATGTTACATTCTTTTAGTACCCTTATTTACAATGTTTGGAATGGTTTTAGTACCCTTATTTACAATGTTGCAATGCTATATTGCAAAATGTATAGATACATTCATATCATATGAGAATGTTCAGATTTTCCTCTAGATGTCTGATATGGGTAATAATAATAGAATATTGACTGTCCTCTTTCGGGAGATTACGACATATATTGCCCTCACTAGATCCAATATCGTCTTCGACTCGGGCAATATGAATCTAACTTCAGGCAATATATGTCGTATCCCCCTCAAGCCAGTCAATATTCTATTAATATTCCCCATATCACACATCTGAGGTATGCTTTTACAAAATTGTATTCCTTCGTTTTTACTGCCAGCAGGGGTAACAGGGGAATATTTTCTTGTATTCCCCTTTCTTGCGAACGCCTATGGACTTTACCTGTTAAAACAGCGGGGAATATAGTCTTATATTCCCCTGGTCTCACATCCGGGAACTTGGCAACGTGACGCTGCGTGGGGAATTTAAAATATTCAAACGGCAGACGGGAAGACTGCCGCGTCCATTTTTGGTTAAATTTTACGTGGAAGTCCGCCGAGCGAGATGTTGAGATTTTCCTCTAGCGATGTCTAATAATGGGGTACCTAATAACAATATGACTGTCCTCTTTCGGGAATCTCCGACATATATTGCCCTCACTAGATCCAATATATCTACTTCAGGCAATATATGTCTATCCCCCTCAAGGCCATCAATATTCTATTAATATCCCCTGTTACCCCTGCTGAGTTAAATTACGTAAATGAAACATAAATGTTAAATGGTTTAGTACCCTTATTTACAATGTTGCAATGCATATTGGAAAAATGTATAGATACATTCATATCATATGATATGTTGAGATTTTCCTCTAGATGTCTGATATGGGTAATAAGATGTTGAGATTTTCCTCTAGATGTGTGATATGGGTAATAAGATGTTGAGATTTTCCTCTAGATGTGTGATATGGGTAATAAGAGGTTAGATTTTCCTCCTAGATGTCTGATAATGTAATAATAACAATATTAGCCAGACCCATCTTTCGGGAGATACGTACATATATTGCCCTCAAAAGATCCAATGAACCCATGAATCTAACTTCAGGCAATATATGTCGTATCCCCCTCAAGGCCAGTCAATATTCTATTATTAATCCGTCCTTGGTAGATACATTTCATGATTTATTATATATATTTCTTCATCCATTCAGATATCCAGGCCCCAGTTAAGTCCTCGAGCTGAGCCGTTATGACCCTGTAAATATTTAATATACGGAGACCAAATCCCTCTGAAGAGATCTAACCCGTCCATGAGGACGAGCCTCAATCTCTCCAGATGAAGAGTCTCCGACATTTCTGTGTTCCACATTTTGATTGTTGGGGATGCAGGGCCTTTGCAAAATTTTAATATTAATTTTTTCCCAATTATTAAACAATAGTCGATAATAGTCGTTTTTTTTTTAAAGCATTTTTTAAAAAAATTACTTGTGTAATGTAAATGATAGATAAGCAATGCAAATCAGGAAATGAAACAAACGTCTCACTTGGTGTAAAACAGCGGATCAGACACAAGCGCCAGGTTTCTAAACGCTGGCGATGATCTGTTCAAAATGAATTACTTTGAAAATAAAGATAACGGCTGTGGAAATCGGCAAAGAACAGAAAAGCAACGACCTCTTCAAAGTGGAGAAACGGAGAAACTTTGGGAAAAAAAAGAGAATATTTTAAAAAAAAAAAAAACGGGAAAATGCGCGTCAATTTGGCGCGACAAATAACGGAGAACTTGGTAAAAAAGAATGAATTCAAATATGAAATAAATATTGAAAAACGTCGTCCTCCCTTCACCTGTTGAAAAAAGGGTCAATCGGTAAATAATGAAGAGATTTTCAAAACAACGCGTGGAAAGCAAAATAAATCAAAAAGGCCGTTTATCTGGTCGAGTCCGTCAAAGCGACGGCGGGCCGGCGGTGTCCCCCCGCCCCCCCCGCGGCGGCGTTCCGGGTCGGAGTCCGTAGATGCGCAGTGCCGTGGGGGGGAAGGGAATGTTCTGGAATGTAATGCAGTGGTCACAGGTCCCCCCGACGTACAGTGTCCCCCGACACGGAAAGTACAGCAGTGTCCCCCCGTCACATGTGGGGGGGAATGGTAGCAGTGTCCCCCCGTCACATGTGTGGGGGATTAGGTAGTACAGTGTCCCCCCGTCACATGTGGGGGGATTAGGTAGTACAGTGTCCCCCTAGTCACATTGGGGGGGATTAGGTAGTACAGTGTCCCCCTAGTCACATGTGGGGGGGATTAGGTAGTACAGTGTCCCCCCCCTGTCACATGTGGGGGGATTAGGTAGTACAGTGTCCCCCCGTCACATGTGGGGGGGGTTAGGTAGTACAGTGTCCCCCCTAGTCACATGTGGGGGGGATTAGGTAGTACAGTGCCCCCCGTCACATGTGGGGGGGATTAGGTAGTACAGTGTCCCCCTAGTCACATGTGGGGGGGATTAGGTAGTACAGTGTCCCCCCTGTCACATGTGTGGGGATTAGGTAGTACAGTGTCCCCCTAGTCACATGTGGGGGGGGATTAGGTAGTACAGTGTCCCCCTAGTCACATGTGGGGGGGATTAGGTAGTACAGTGTCCCCCCTAGTCACATGTGGGGGGGATTAGGTAGTACAGTGTCCCCCTATGTCTTAGGTAGTGTCCCCCGTCACATGTGGGGGGGATTAGGTAGTACAGTGTCCCCCCTAGTCACATGTGGGGGGATTAGGTAGTGCAGTGTCCCCCCCGTCACATGTGTGGGGGATTAGGTAGTACAGTGTCCCCCTAGTCACATGTGTGGGGGGATTAGGTAGTACAGTGTCCCCCTAGTCACATGTGTGGGGGGATTAGGTAGTACAGTGTCCCCCCCCCCGTCACATGTGGGGGGATTAGGTAGTACAGTGTCCCCCCGGTAGTCACCAGTGTCACATAGTACATGTGGGGATTAGGTAGTACAGTGTCCCCCCCCTATTCCACCATGTGGGGGGATTAGGTAGTACAGTGTCCCCCTAGTCACATGTGGGGGATTAGGTAGCCTACAGTACAGTCCCCCCCCCTAGTCACATGTGGGGAAAAGGGATACCCCCCCCCGTCACATGTGGGCTTACAGTGTCCCTCCCTGATGGGGGATAGGTAACAGTGTCCCCCCCTCTAGTCACATGTGGGGGGGATTAGGTAGTCCCCCCCCGTCACAGAGGGGGGACAGTACAGAGTCCCTTCCCCCTGTCACATGTTGGGGTCTACTTACTAACATTGCCCCCCACCTATCAATTGGGGGGATTAAAGGTACCAGCCCCCTTCCACAAATGTGGGGGGAAATATAGGTAGTACAGAGTCCCCCCCATCACATGTGGGGGGGGAAGTAGTGCAGTGTCCCCCCGACAAGTGACGGGTGGGACACTACTACCAAAATCCCCCCACACATGTTGGACGACCAGCCATGATCATATTGAATGGCGGTGCAGGCTCGAAGGGGCCGAAAAAATACAAATGGCCTGCTCCTGCACCTATGTCTACGTTTCTATGATCAACCTCTCAGAGCACTTCATCAACACAGGCGTTAGTGCCACTGCTCGATAGTCATTGAGGCACGTCACCTTGCTCTCTTCTTGGCACTGGTAAAATTGATGCCCTTTTGAAGCAGGATGGGAACCTCAGACCGCAGAAGTGAGAGTTGAACATAGTCAATGGGAGGTGAGGCAGGGTGCCATCTTTGGTTAGGGGCCATACCCATTGAAGTCAATGGGAGTGAAGCACCCCGGGCGGCGCCATCTCAGCTACTGGCAGCCTTCATTTTTTGTCTCTCTCTCTCTCCCTCTTTCTTTTCCTCTCTCTCTCTCTCCCCTCCTCTGGCATCCTCTTCTCCTTCCCTTCTCTCTCCTTCCTTATCTCTTTTTCCCTCAGCATGAGGCGGCCATAGAGAAACCATAGAAAATAGGTGCAGGAGCAGGCCATCGTCGGTCCCTTCGAGCCAGCACGAGCGCCCATTCAATATGATCATGGCTGATCATCCAACTCAGTTCCTGTAACCTGCCCTTCTCTCCATACCCCCTGACCCCCTCTAGCCACAAGGGCCACATCTAACTCCCTCTTAATAAGACAACGAACTGGCCTCCAACTACCTCTGTGGCATAGAATTCCACAGATTCACCACTCTCTGTGTGAAATAAAAATGTTTTTCTCGATCTCGGTCCTAAAAGATTCCTCACGTTATCCAAAAACTGTGACCCATGTCCTGGACTTCCCCAACTTCAGGAACAATCTTCCTGCATCTAGCCCTGTCCAAACCCCTTAAGAATTGTGATACGATCTCTCCTATAAAGGCACCCCCCTCAATCATCTAAATTTCTAGCGAGAACAAGCGATCCTATCCAGTCTTTCTCCAACAAGGAAGTCTGCCATCCCAGAATCAGTCTGGTGCACCTTGTCTGAACTACCTCTAAGGCAAGAATGTCTTTTCCTCCCTCAGATTAGGAGACCAAAACTGTACGCAATTACTCCCATTTTATGCCCTCACCCGACCAGTACCACTGCAGCAGGACCGGTCTTAGCTCCTAACACCAATATTTGGTCAGGGCACTTCTATTGAAGTCAATGGGGATTGAGTTCTTGGTGGCCATTCTTAGTTACTGGCAGCCTTCCATTGAAGTCAAAGGGAAGTGCAGCCACAGGGTGCGGCCACCTTTGATCAGTGGCACTTCCAATGACGTCAATGGAGGTGAGATCAAGGAGGCTGCCATCTTGACTGCTGGCACTCCAATTGAAGTCAATGGGATTGATGCCCAGGGCTTCCATGTTAGGTACCTGGCAG
The DNA here is from genome assembly GCA_035221665.1 of Okamejei kenojei. Taxonomy (NCBI): domain Eukaryota; kingdom Metazoa; phylum Chordata; class Chondrichthyes; order Rajiformes; family Rajidae; genus Okamejei; species Okamejei kenojei. Next base: position 27,283 of record JAVHYY010000556.1, on the reverse strand, counting down.
CCATGAGGACTAAAGAAGACCCATAAAAGGGGGACTGGGGGGGACTACCGTTTCCAGTCAACTCACTTGGGACGGAGATGCGTACTTTTCCTCCCGGTCCCAAAATAAGGCCCTCCACCCCTCCGCGCGGACCTAATAGCAAAGGCGGAAGAAGGGAGCCCAGAAGAGAGCCTCCGACCGTCAGCCTGCTGGCTTTAACGTGGTGAGGACGTGGAATACATGATTCACATTTGGATAAATACACAGACACGAAATTCTCCAGAGACGAAAAAGCCGTTTATTTGCACACCTCTCTGGAAAACACCAGAGAAGACACCCGCCCGCCTGTCCGAACACAACTCGCGACGGTTACCCAGATCACAGCAACAGGCTGCTTTTTATTACACCTTGATCCCCTGACCCAGTCGAAGAAGGTCCTCGACCCGAAACTTCTCCTCTCACCTCGCTCCTTGATGCTGTCTGCCCCGCTTATTACTCCAGCTTTTTGTGTACCCTGCTTCTTATTACAGTTTTGGCAGCCATATTCACCTCTTACCTTATCTTGCCATGCATATACAATTATAAAAGGACTGGTGGACAAGCTATATTGCATGAAAAATGTCCCAATGTGTCGAGTCCAGAACCAGGGGGCCACAGTCCCTTAGAATACTATAATCATACAATTATTGTCATTACACATCCAGTGCACGAGATTTGTTTGCAACTTTCCAATCCCCTGTCATAACATACTCGACACAATAAATTTAATGAATAAATCCCTGAGAACAGGAGGTTTGAAACAACGAACATAGACCATAAAATCAACACTGACTAAAGTGTCGAGGCCGGGAGACAGTCCATGGGGGGGGGGGAACTCAGCAGGGCCGGTTATTCAGAGCCGTCAATAGCTCTGGGAATGAAGCAGTCCCTGAGTCTGGTGTGCGTGCGTAAAGTGCCATTGCAACGTCAGCCTGGAGAGGGAGTAGTTCGAACCTTCGCAATCACACAGGGGTGAAGGTAGTCCTTAGATGATAATGCTGACTGCCATCCTTAGGCAACCGTGTTTTGGTAGATGCCCTCCAAGGCAGGTCCGGTGTCCCAATACACTGTCGCACACTGTTGACAACGCTGCTGCAGCGCACTCCTCTGCCTTCCTTCTCCGTGCAGCTTGAGAAGTACCTACACAGAGATGCGCATACCGTTAGTATGCATTCTGTGGTGTGCAGCGGAAGAAGTCATTATAAGGGGAAGGGAGGTCATTAAGACTGAGTTGACAAAAAACTTTTTCACACCATAGAGTATTAGAATTTATAGAAATCCCTGACACAGAGGCAGTGGAGGCCAAAATCCCTGAAAGGATTTAAGAGAGTAGTAAAGATGATCTCTAGGGGCGGTGGCGCCAAGGTATCCGGGGAAAGGCCGGCACGGGTTATTGATAGTGGACAGATGCATCCATGAATCATATTGAATGCGGTGCTGCCTCGAAGGGCCGAATGGCCCTCCTGCCCTATGTCTATGATATCTAGCTCCATACTTCCTCTTGCATCAATCCCATCTTCTAACCTGACATATCTCAGTACGTGGGAGCAGGAGGGGGAGAGCAGGAGGGAGGGAGCGGAGGGGGGAGCAGTAGGGGGGGACATTAGGAGGGGGTGGAGCAGGAGAGGGTGAGCATGAGGGGGAGCAGTAGAGGGTGGTGACAAGAGGGGGGGAGAAGGAGAGGTGGGAGGAGCAGGTGGGGTGAGCAGGAGGGGTCAAGCATTAGTGGTGAGCATTATGTGGAAGCATACGGGGGTGACAGGAGGGGAGGAGCAGGAGGGGGAGAGCAGAAAGGGAGCGGGGGGAGCAGAAGAGGGGGAGCAGGCACGGGGGGGCAGGAGGAGGGGGTCAGGAGGGGTGGGGAGCATAGGGTGGAGAGGCAGAAGGGAGCTGGGGGAGCAGGAGAGGGAGGGAGGGAGCAGGCGGTTTAAAGGGGAGGGCGTCCGTTACAGGGGAGGGCGCGGGGCAAACGGCCAACCCTAAACCGGTCCCCATGGGCGGCGTTGACGTTCACTCACCCCGAGAATGTTCACAAGGTCTCCCACTCATTCAGCGTCAGGTCCCTGCAACACAACAGCAGGTTCCGTCCATCCCGCACTGAACTTATTCCCCCACACATCCTGAAACCAAGTCGAGGAACAAAGAGGACATAAACAGAAGAAAACAACAGCGTCAATTAACATGGCCTAGGGTTAAAATATCAACAACCCTTACATAAAAAAACCAACGTACTAGAAGAGGCCCCTCGGATGTGAAGGATCCCCTGATATTTATCACAAAAACCATTAAAAAACAACAAACACTCACATCACAACATCACAATTCTCATACTCAAGGCAAACCAACAAACAACAAACACTCTCAACTACTCAACAAACTCAACACACCAGAATCCCACTCTCAGATCTACCGCTCACAGACTACGAAGACTCTCCACACCTCAAGACTATCGAGACCTACGTAGGAACTAACCGCTATCCAGAAGACATTTCCATGATCGCCCAGATTCCGCTCCAGACTCGGTCGGGCTTTGGTCAGAATGTAGGCTGTTTGGGAGGGAGGGGCGGCTGAGGCGGAGAGCGGGGACACATCGTCAGTGAGGGAGTTGATGTCAGGGTCCAGCTCTGACCACACCGTGTGGTTTGTACGAGAGCGGAGGCGAGATCCTCGTCTCCAGAATCTGTTAGACCGACACTGCCCCAGCCTGGAAAGATGAAGAGGAGTGAGGGTGAGACACAGAGAGACAGGAGACGTGCAAATCACCAAACCCAGAGATTATCAGTGACAACAATTATCTGATCATATTAATTTCACGTATAGCAAAAGAAGCTGGAGAAACCAGTCAGGTGCAGCATCAATGGAAGCGAATAAAATAAGTGACAAGTTCGGGACGATACCTTCTCCAGACCTGATTATATGGCGATGGGGGGAGGGGGCGGGAAAGAAAAAGGAAGAGGCAGAGACAGTAGTGCTGTGGGAGAGCTGGGAAGGGGAGGGGCAAGAGGGATGACAGCAGGGACTAACCAGAATTGGGGAAGTCATGTTACATACCGCTGGTGATGTAAACTACCCAAGCGAAATATGAGACCGCTGCCCTCCAAATGTTTACGGGGCCTCACTCTGGCCATGGAGAGGCCCAGGACAAAAGGGGATAGTTAATGGGAGGGGGAGTGAACTAGCTTCTCCACCGGGAGATTCAGTTGGATATTGCGGACCGAGCGGAGGTGGTGGGTGAAGCGATCGCCAAGCCTACCAAGAGTCGCACCATGAAGAGCGCTGACAACCTAGACAGCCGATGCACACGAAGATTTTGGTCAGTGAGTGGCATGGAGAACCTCTGCCACACCTGAACGACTGCTTAGGGTCCTTGGATGAGTCAAGGTGGGAGGTAACGCGACAGTAGTAGCATTTACCTTCGGTTGCAAGGGAAAGTACCCAGGGAAGGGGGTGGTTAGGGTGGGCAGGGACGAATTGGACCAGGGCGTTACGGAGGGAGAGTCTCTGCGGAAAGCCCATAACGTGAGAGATGGGAGCAATGAGGCCAGGTGGGAGGAACCGAAGGAGGGCGAAAATGTCGAGGATTATCTGTTTGTACGTGATGGCTGGTAGGGTTTATGGGAAAAAAAGGGGGTTGGGTGGGAAGGAAAAAACAACAAAAAAAAGGGGACCATTGTCCTTGTTACGAGTGGGGGGATGGGGAGTGATGGAGCAGAGTTACGGGGTATAGAAGAGACCCTTGGAGAGAGCCTCACTAAGTAGAAGAGGGGAACCCCCGTTCCCTGAAGACTTAGGACAAAACACCGATGCCCAGTAATAGGAACAACAACAAACCTCCATGGAGCAGAATTGCGGCGAGACGGCGGAATTGGGAGTAGTGTGATGGGAGTCATCCAAACCAGGAATCAGGGAGGAAGAGTGTAGGTCCAAGAGCCGGTGGGAGTCATGGGTTATAGGGATGTCGACAGTATTCTGTTTCCTGCGAAGCAGATAGTGAGGTCAAGAAATGTAGGAAGTGTCGGAAATTTGGTCCGGGTGTATGTGAGTGCCGGATGGAGTATAGTGGTGAAATGGATGAATGTCCAGTGAGTTTGAGTGTGGGTGCAGAAGTGGCAACCCATTGCAAGGCGTCGATGTAACGCGTAGAGGTCGGGATGGGGCCCTGGTACGTTTTGAACACGGATTGTCGACGTACCTACAAAGAGGTCAGGGCATGGTATTTGGGCCCATGCGCTATAGCCCATAGCCCGCCTTGGATTTTGGAGGCAATGGGAGGAGTCCAAATGCAAAAGTTGTTGAGGCCCCATCCTCAATGAGGCAGAGGGATCACCTGCACCGCCTCCAACTCATCTATAGCATCCGCGTCTCTAGGTGTCAGCTGCTCAACATTCAGTGATACAAGTGTAGCTTGGCGATCTAGCTTCACCCAACACCTCCGCTCGGTCCGCAATAACCACCCTGACTCCTGGGGGGGGCTTCCCGGTGGCTCAGCACTTCAACTCCCCTCATTCCCAATCCCACCTTTCTTCCTGGGCGCTCCTCCATGGCCAAGTGAGGGCCGACCGTAAATTGGAGGAGCAGCGCTCAAATTTCGCTTGGGTAGTTTAACACCCAGCGGTATGAACATTGACTTCTTCCAATTTCAGGTAGTCCCAGCTCTCTCCTCCCCCCCTTTCCCCTCCCCAGCGCTCCCACACCCACTTGTCTCCGCCTTTCTTACCCCCCCCAACGACATCAGTTGAAGAAGGGTCCTCGACGCGAAACACACCTATTCCTTAACTCTATAGATGCTGCCCCACCCGCTGAGTTTCCTCCAGCATTTTTGTCTACCTTCGATTTTTTCCCGCCTCTGCTGTCCTTCTTAAACTATTAATTTCCGTGTCAGACAACCCCAGTGAGTGAAATACCATAATCTCTCCAAAGTCTGGGACATACCCCAGTCATCTGTATAATACAGTCCGGATCCTCAAGCCGCAGAGACCCCATTTCACTTCCGGAATCTCCCAGTTTATATACACCCAGGTTCAGCTCCGTCACAGCTCCGAATGGTTTTACAGAGATGCGGAGACGAGATCCAACGCTCCAGAATCTGTGAGACCGACAACTAGCAGCCTAGGAGACAAAGATATAGTGAGGCTGAGGACACCGGATACAGAGACGTGCAAATCCCCAGTGTTTAATCAGTGACCACAATAACTGATCATATTAAAGATTCAGTGTCCAGACACACCCCAGTGAGTGTAAACAGACCACTCACAGTCTGGACATAACCACAGTGTCTGTCAAATTACAGGTCCCGGGATCTCAGACCGCAGACAGACAGTTTTCACGTCCGGAATCTCCCAGGTCGTCTGTAACCCAGTCTAAAAACAAACAGACAGTAGTAAGAAACGACAGAAAGATACAAACCCCGTCGAGGCTGAGAAAGACAACTTCTCCCAAACGGATATTAATTGGCAGCTCGGCCAATTATAGAATAAATACCTGTGTTTGGTGTTTGGTGACTTTCACCGTTTATTCTCATCCCCCTACACCGGATAATGTTCCCCGTGTAAGAAACGGCGGCAACACCTGACCCTGGGGGGGGGAGGGGACGGAGTCGACCACGCGTGACCTGTGAGGGGTTGTACGGAGTCAACACACGCGTGAACCCCCGTGGGAGGGGGACGGAGTAACCACGCGTGACCCGTGGGGGGCCGGATTCAACACGCGTGACCCGGTGGAGGTTGGAACGGAGTCCACCACCGTTGACCCGTGGGAGGGGGGACGGAGTGGACCACTAGATGTCCCGGGAGGGGGGGGCGGAGTCAAACCCCTGGAGGCCCCTGGGGAGGGGGGGGATAGGACAGAGAGGATAAATAGGAAGGGTAGCCCTCCCGTACCACCAGTAACTGCCGCGACGCGAGGCCCCATAGAAGGGGTGCTGACGAATAACCAAACAAGTGAAACAAGTTTACAGTACAGTGTTAGAGTCAAACGGACAGTTACCCCAAGTCCCTGACACTTGTGTCATAGCCGTACCCAGCCGCTGGCGACCTACACACTGATGCGGCAGTTCACAGTACGAGGCGTTTGATTGTATCACAGAGCTGATGACATGAGACCGGACCTCACAGTCAATTCGGTGGCAAGTCCCAGTTCATACCGGAATGAAAGTGTTTCCAACAGACCCAGTGTCCTGCTAAGCCAGTGGCAGGAAACTGAGACTCAAACAGGAAGTGCAGCTTGTTCAGTAGCCTTCCGATTTACCGCGTCACTCTCTGTGTTCATCCCGGGCTTGAACCTCCTCCATCACCCAGTTAATTACTCGCAGCTTGTTTACAATTAGGAAAGGACCCAGAACTAACTCCTCCAGGCATCCAGGCTCCCGTGGTAGACCACGACAAAACCCACAGGAAATACTTCAAATCGCCTGTCTGAAATCCATAGGCTTCAATAGGAGTGTCTTGATACCCCGCGATCAACAGTCAGGAAATGATGCGAGTGCGGCTACAAAACTCTTGGATGGTGAGGTGTCGGGAAGGGTACACCCACGCTCCGGGCTGAATCCGCTCTCTCCAAAGTTCCAACAGGAACCCGACAGGACTGGGAAGGCAGCAGATTGATTTGATCAAACTCTCCATCTGTGAACACAATCTTCTCTCAGGCCACTCCAGTGAAGGCCATCTGACCAAGCCTCAGTAACACCTCACGGAGGCTCTCAATCTCACGGGCCGTGGGTTTTTCAGGATGTGGTGAATAAAGTAGCAATATAGTTGGGTGATGGTCTTGGGAACTCGCTTTGTGCGGGTCCCCAGGTGTGGTTTGTGTGAAGAAGGGGCCCAGTGTCAGGCCGAGGATCCAGCAGTAGGAGGGGTGTAGCTCATGGTGTACAGATCTCGTTCTCCGTCACGTGTTTGAAAACAGCTGTTGCCAAACCCCGTCTGATCTTCAAAATACCTGGTGAAATATTCCTTCCGTTCCTCACCAACAAATCCCAGATTTCAGCCCGGACACTGATCTCTGCCTTGTCCAGTAAATGTACGCAGTGGGGCGGGTGGTCACTAGCACTGAACACCCTGGAGCAGCTTGTGCTGGATTAAACTGTACACAAATGTCAGACACTTCACACTGCCACCACTACGGGATCTGGGCACTGGTGCTGAGGTTCTGTGTCTCTCCGACTGTCAGCAAAATCGATTCTGCCCTTGAATTCATCCAGACCGTCGAATATAAACAGCAATCCCTCTGGGTTACTTCCAGAACCTCTCCCAGGAATATTCTTAAAGTATTGATACTGATCCACAACTCCTCACAACAATCAGTTCCCTCAGGGTTACTCTGCAGTTAATAGTGTTCAAATCCAGGAATTTGAAACTGAAGACAAACTGGAAGTGTGGGTATATTTTTCCCCTGGCCCAGTCATGAACAACCTTTTGAACCAGTGTTGTTTTTTTCCGCTCCCCGCGACACCGGCTACTGTTGCTGAACTCCCAGATCCGGATTACTCCGGGAAAAGCTGCTGTGGAACAATTGATCAGTCCTGATTTTTCCAGTTTTCCCCGGAGACATGATCTCTCCACTCTTCATGGTCCCGGCCTCTTGCCAGCAGCTCATGTTCCACCAGTGTCCGATCTCGAACAGTGAGATGATTGTGAGCTCAGCGTATCGATCAAGCAGCTGGAAAACCTTAACTTCTCGTTCATCAGGATGGGGTTGACACTCAGTGTTTCAGTCTGTGCCGCAGAGTCTCCTTGTGTATTTCTGTTGAACATCTTGCATGGGAAACAGGCAGATAATGTCACACAATCTTAGATGGGCTCAACTCAAAACTTAACATACACAGTGTGTCAGGGACTCAATCCAGGAGTGTGTGGGATACACAGTGTGTCAGGACCCATCCAGGAGTGTGTGGGGTTACACAGTGTGTGAGGACTCTATCCAGGAGTGTGTGGGGATACACAGTGGTGTCAGGACTCTATCCAGGATGTGTGGGGACACACAGTGTGTCAGGGCCCATCCAGGAGGGTGTGGGGCATCACTGCACACGCATTCTCCCCGGGTGTGCACTGGATTTCACAATTCTCTCCCACAACCTGATACATTGCAAAGCCTTGTACAATTTAACACATGGAAGATTTGAAATAAAGCAGTGTAATGGTTCTAGAGTATGTCAGACATCGAGTGATCTGGGAACTACTATCGACCTCTTTAGAAACATAGAAAATAGGTGCAGGAAGAGAGGCCATTCGCCCTTCGAGCCTGCACCGCCATTCAATATGATCACGGCTGATCATCCAACTCAGTGTCCTGTACCTGCCTACTCTCCATACCCCCTGATCCCTTTAGCCCACAAGGGCCACATCTAACCTCCCTTAAAATACACCTTCTGTGGCAGAGAATTCCACAGATTCACCACTCTCTGTATGAAAATGTTTTTCTCATCTCAGTCCTATACGATTTCTCCCTTATCTTAAACTGTGACCCCTTGTCCTGGACTTCCCCAACATTGGGAACAATCTTTCTGCACTTAATCACTGTCCAACCCCTTAAGAATTTTGTAAGTTTTTCTATGAGAACCCCCCTCAATCTATCTAAATTCAAGCGAGTACAAGCCGAGTTCTATCCAGTCTCTCTTCATATTGAAATTCCTGCCATCCCAGAATCAGTCTGGTGAACCTTCTCTGTACTCCCTCTATGGCAAGAATGTCTTTCCTCAATTAGGAGACCAAAACTGTACGCAATACTCCCAGGTGTGGCCTCACCAAGACCCTGTACAACTGCAGTAGAACCTCCCTGCTCCTGTACTCAAAATCCTTTTGCTGTGAATGCTAACATACCATTCGCTTTCTTCACTGCCTGCTGCACCTGCATGCCTACTTTCAATGACTGTGTACCATGACACCCAGTCTCATTGCATCTCCCCTTTTTCCTAATCGGCTGCCATTCAGATAATAGTCTACGTTCCTGTTCTTGCCACCAAAGTGGATAACCTCACATTTATTCCATATTATACTGCATCTGCAAGCAATTTGACCACTCACGCCAGCCTATCCAAGTCACCTTGCATCCTCCCTCACTGCTAACACTGCCCCCATCTGCTTCGTGTCATCCGTAAACCTGGAGATGTTGGACTCAATTCCCTCGCCCCAAATCATTAATATATATTGTAAATAGCTGGGTCCCCAGCACTAAGCCTTGCGTACCCCCACTAGTCACTGCCTGCCATCTGAAAAGGACCCGTTTACTTCCTACTCTTTGCTTCCTGTCTGCCAGCCGCTCTCTACCACATCAAACTGAACCCCCAATAAAACCGTGTGCTTTAAGTTTGGTATACTAATCTCTTAATGTGGGATCTTGTCGAAAGCTTTCTGAAAGTCCAGATGCGATACCATCCAATGGTTCTCCCTTATCCACTCTACTATTACATCCTCGAAAAATTCTATAAGATTTCGTCAGCTATCATTTGCCTTCAGAAATCCAGCTGACTTTGTCCAATGATTTCACCAACTTTTCCAAATGTGCTGCTATTCCATCTTTAATAACCGACTCTAGCATTTTCTGCCCACTACCGATGTTTAGACAACTGGTCTGTAATTCCCCGTTTTCTCTCTTTCCTCCCCCCTTTTTAAAAAGTGGGGGTACATTAGCTACTCTCCAATCCTCAGGAACTACTCAAGAATCTAAAGGAGTTTGGAAAAAATATCACTGAGGCATCCACTATTTCTGTGGCTACTTCCTTGAGTTACTCTGGGATGCAGCCTATCTGGCCCTGGGGATTTATCGGCCTTTAATCCATTCAATTTACCCCAACAACCACTTCCCGGCTAACCTGGATTTCACTCAATTCCTCCATCTTATGACCCCGATCCCCTGCTATTTCCGGCAGATTATTTATGTCTTCCTTAGTGAAGACAGAACCCAAAGTAGTTATTCAATTGGTCTGCCATGTCCTTGATCCCCATGATCAATTCACCTGTTTCTGACTACAAGGGACCTACATTTGTTCTAACTAATCTTTTTCTCTTCACATATCTATAAAAGCTTTTGCAGTCAATTTTATGTTCCCTGCCAGTTTTTCTTTCATAATCTATTTTTTCCCCATTTCCTAAATTAAGCCCTTTGTCCTCCTCTGTTGGACTGAATTTCTCGCAGTCCTCGGTAGGCTGCTTTTTCTGGCTAATTTGTACCCGCATCATACCTTTGCTTTGATACTATCCCTGATTTTCCCTTGTTATCCCACGATGCACTACCTTCCCCGATTTATTCTTTTGTCAAACTGAGATGAACAATTGTTTAGTTCATCCATGCAATCTTTAAATGCCTTCCATTGCACATCCACTGTCAACCCTTTAAGAATCACTTGCTAGTCTATTTTGGCCAATTCACGTCTCATACCCTCAAAGTTACCTTTCTTTAAGTTCAGACGCCTTGTTTCTGTCACTTCACACATCCTAAATGAAGAAAACGTAGGAGAGACCAACAACAATGTCACTCACAACTCCATCCTAGCACAAACCAATGTCACAAACAAGAACTAAGCTCAACCATATTATGGTCACACAAAAGGCTGGAGTAAAACTCAGCGGGTTTTCTCCAGCCTTTTGTGTACCGTCGATTCTCGCAGCATCTGCAGTTCCATCTTTAACATATTATGGTCATTCTTGCCCAATGGGCCACGGACAACAAGACTTAACTAACCCTTCCTCATTACTCAATACCCAGTCTAGAATAGCCTGCTCTCTCGTTTGGTTCCTCTACATTGTTGGTTTAGAAAACTATCCCGCATACATACCAAGAAATCCTCTTCCTCAGCACCTCTGCCCATTTGATTCATCCAATCTATATGTAATTGAAGTCACCCATTATAACGGTTTTACCCTTTGTTGCACGCATTTCTAATTTCCTGTTTGATGCCATCAACCCCAACTCCACTACTACTGTTAGGGTGGCCTGTACACAAACTCCCACTAGCGTTTTCTGCCCCTTAGTGTTTCGCAGCTCTCCACCCATATCGATTCACATCCTCCAAGCTAATGTCCTTCTTTCTATTGCGTTAATCTCCTCTCTTTGGTTGTGCGCGGACTATCCTAGATCGGACTTTCCTGGTTTTACCTTGCACTAAAAAAATTAAACGTTATTCCCTCATAGTTTATCTATACTGTAAATGGCTCGATATAATCACTATGTCTTTCTGAGCTGAAGTGATACACGCAACAAAAGCTTTTCACCGTACCTCAGTACGTGGACCAATACACAAAACTAACCTGAATCTACAGATAAAGAAGCAATCCGTAGTGATCCCCGTGTCGGTCAGTCTAACAATTGCTTAGCCTTTGATCTTCTGATTTCCCATTCTGCAAGCTGTGAACAGTTTCAGTATGAAATCAATTCTAAACAAGTCATTGGTGTGAACTGTACATTTCAACACTCTCCTTCCATATGAGAGGGTAATTCCCCCAGTTAAACCTCTGGTGATGTTCATGTATTCTTGTGGATCAGGACCTGTTCAAATCAACGAGCATTCATTAAACCAGACTTGAATAACATTGTTAACTCCAGCGTTTCAATGTGATGTTGAGTTCAGTGTTGATTTACCGTTACCGAGCTCCTGGATTTCTTTCAGTATTTGTCCAGCTTTGGTAATTCATTCTGCATTTTCACAAAGGATTCCCACATCACCCGCCGGGGCCGGTTACCCTTCTCCATCACCAGACTGAGGAAGAGTGTGGAACTGTCTCTGCGGTTTCCCTTTACCACGAGCTCAGCGACACTCTGTGAAGAACAGCAATGAATATATTGAGAAGTGACTGAGACAATGCTAATGGGGAGGGAATTAGCTGTTCAGTGATGGGATATTCCGGTAGTTTTGAGCATGGTGGACAGGCATTGAATCTGCCTCTTCATACACCCATGACACTGTGCTGACAAACTGTGTACTCCCAGAGTCCTGACAGTGGGAATCTCGCTTCACACCTGGCAGTGTCCGAGAACACAGCAGAGTACAGCACGGGAACAGGCCATTCAGGCCATGATGGCTGTGCTGACATTGATGTGAAATTAATCCAATTCCTTTTGGCCTCACATGGACTGTATCCCACTGTGAATGGACGTGTCCAGTCCAACCTGCATTTCTTCCTGCTCTGCATCATGAAGCCAATTTATGTTTCTTTCATCTACATTCTTACCCTCTGTGAGCCGGCCGGCATTCACTCATTGCCCAGCAATAACATTTGTCTTTCTATACCTACCCCAGTTTTACCCGATCAAAGACATTCTTACTCCCTTGTACATTTCCTGCAGCTCATCCCCTCCTTTCACTGCACAATTAACTCAGCTTCTCTTCCCACAGATGTGTAAATAACTCACCTGCTGAATATTTTTTTAACACCGTAGATATTATTTTGTGCAGCACATTGTATGTGTTTTTGTAAACCAGCAATCTGCAGTTCCTTGTGCTTGTGGCAGAATGTCCTTTGTGGTTTAAATGGACTGAGCTAATGCGACCAATGAAACTGATGACACTTGAGAAAGTATTATCGTTTTATATGGAATTTAATAACATGGAGATCTCTACAGAGAAAAGTCTTTCCTTTCATTTCAAGAATTACAACAAATTTATGGATTGCATTCAAAAGATTACTTTAGATATCTACAAATTAGAGACTATGTAAAAGCAAATACACAGGAAATTAGAAATAGAAAGACAGAAGTTTTAGATGAATGCCTAAATAAACACCCGAACACAGAAAAATTGATAAAAAATCATATATTTATAATATTTTACTGGAAAACGATCTCAATGACAGAAATATATAGGTAATCATGGGAAAACGAATTAGGTCAAATCATTAGAATTTTTTTAGATGTATCTGCCATATGTGATAAATGTCAACACTTAGAAGCTACCTTAACAGACTCATTTACAAATTGTGTAAAAATCACTAAATTTTGGACGGAGATATTTAAGATAATTTTGAATGTTGTTAATATGAATCTGATCCCTGACTCAAAGTTAATAATACTGGGAATATTAGAAACAGATCAATTAATAACAACAAATCAAATAATTTTTATTGATTATAGTTTAATAATTGGGAAAAAATTATTATTGAAATTCTGGAAAGGTCCTACATCCCCCACAATCAAAATGTGGATTACAGGAATGTCGGAGGCACTTCATCTGGAAAGATTAAGGCTTGTCCTATTGGACAAGTTGGATCTTTTCAGAGGAAATATGGTCTCCATTTATTGAATATCTAAAGGGTCAAAATGGCTCGGTACAGAGAGCCTGACTGAAGCCTGAATAATGGAATAGATGAAGAATCACGTATAACAAATCATGGATATATCTCCAATGATGGATAACTTTTTTAATACTCCCATTCACTCCTACTCTTACTTTTATTTTTCTCTCATCTTTTTCTTACCTGCAAAAAAAAGTATAGAAATATATAAGACATAATTGTTAATAATAATAAAATTATGATGTATGTGAGAAGTATACTCTATTAAATATGTACTCACGTCTAATAAAAATATTTAACAAAAAAGAAGTATTATCGTTTCTGATTCTGGTTTACAAGTTTACTGCTCCCTGACCGTTTGTGCTAAGAAGCATGTGGTAGAAGAACAGCTGGATCAGAATGGAACATTCTCAGAAATCCCAGGTCACAGGTTTTATTCCTGATACCAGATCTACAGGACACAAACTGATCACAGATCAGTGTCTCTATTGCACTTTTCAGTGCGAGGGTGAGCGGACTGTGTCAAAGTTCATTCTCTTCAAAAGCAGATAGCAACAAAAATTGTTAAAGGTAAACCGTGGCAATCTTTAATTGATTCGTCAGACGGGAGTGGCAAGATCTACAATGAGCACAAACATTGCCCAGTGCTTCTCGGGCTCCACTCACAGAACAAAGGAAAGTTAGCACAATTATACATTTCTCTTATCAGTAAAACACTCCTACCAAGTCTGAATATGGCATGACTGAAAGATTCTGCAGCCTTTCAGAATATAGGAAAAGCTGGGTCCAAATCAAGCTCATCCAATAACAAGTTATTACTTATCTATGGAGCGTCAGCTATTTTTTCAATCTTGGCTTCTTTATGGCCTTGAAAGAAGCACATGCTATTACTGCAGGACCCCATCTTAATGTCTTTATTGAAAAGACAACCTGTCCTCCATATTGTGATCCATATAATTTACAAAGTCATTCAGACTTGGCACCGAGCCATTCTTTTGTTCTACTAGACCGTGCTTTTGTAGAAGAACGACTCCATTTTTGATTTGACTATTAGAATTGAATATTAGCTCTTCCCCCCAATGCCGTCAGTTCTGTGACAGGAAACAGAAGTCACCGTGTTCCTTCCACTTACCCCGTGTTCTTGTTCACTGAAATATCCCTGCCATCTCATCATGAAGCCGAGACTTTCAACCCCTTCTTCAATCGCCTGTTTCAGTCTCTCCCGATAGAATTTTGTCAGCTGGAACAATTGGTAGTCGCTCCACTGTGTCAGGAGCTCAGAGAATGTAGGTGTTAGATCTGTGTATACAAAGAGAGAAACTAAACACCACCTGAATCAGTCCCCTTGGCTCCCGCTACAACAGCAACCCTCATCCTGACTGTTCCTGCCCCCTAATTAGAATGATCAAAACAGAATATTGAATAAGACAATGTGCTGGAGTAACTCAGTGGGTCAACCATCATCTCTGGAGAATATGGATAGGTGACGTTTCAAGTCTGGACCTTTCTTCAGGCTGATTGTGGTGGAGGTGAGTGGGGAGAAGTGTGGATAAGAGGAGGGACAGGTCAAAGACTGGTAAGTAACGTGGATACAGAGTTTTTGATAGGCATAATTTGAGAAAGACCAGAGATGAAAAGACAGGTGTGAAATAAAAGGAGTGAAGAGTTGCAAATTGTGAAGCAAGATGAATTAATGTAAGCGGAAAGGGAGAAGGGAGAAATTTGGCGAGGGGTAAAACTGGTTAGCAACCGGAAAAAGCGTAAGTGTTCAGCAAAACAGTCGCCGAGTCTGTGCTTTGTCTCGCCAATTCCCGACCATTGTAACTCTCTTCCCATTCCCATAGCAACCTCTCTGTCCTTGGAGACATGCTCACTGGAGGAACAGCACCTGAAATTCCGCTTGGCTAGCCTACAATCCAGTGGTATGAACAGTGAATTCTCCAATTTTAAGTAACAATCCAAACCGCACACCGGGAGTGGTTAAACTCTTTACAATATGCAGATTACAGACTATACAGAGCTCTCATCCCCACACAAAGGGGCAGTGATCTAATTACATTATATATATATATATATATATATACTCCAATAACCAACGATTCCGCAATACCTTATCTACAGATCATATTACAGCCTCTTGTTTCTTAAGATTGACAGGTTCTTAAGATTGACAGCTTCTTCTGACAGAGGAAGGGTTAGCCATATATGGTTATATTTCTGCAGAACAAGCATTTTGTTTTTTTCTACTTATGACATACGTTATAATCTGATAGAACAAAGGTTAGTGCCAAGAGCCTGTCTAATGTTTATATTATTGAAGAGACATTCATGAAGCTGTGCTTGTTATCTCGCTTATGTTATTGGAAAGGGAACATCAACAGTTTGTTAGCTTTGTTAAGGTTAGGGTGTTTCCCTGGCTTTGCTATTTAATAGGAGAAGGTTAAAGCTTGCATTAGTTTCAGCTGAATCCATTTTGTAAGTTGAAATCTTTTTTTTTTAACTTCCACACTGCCTCCTATATTCCTTTCTTTATTTTCACAATCTCCAACACTCAATCCTGCTGCTGAACACCTGGATTTTCATCTCTAGCCTTTGTTCAACCACCTAGCTATCAAAACAAATCTCAATAATATCCATCTCACTTGCCAGGCTTTGTGATGCCGCTCCTCTCTGCCCGTTTACGGCTGCCCCCTACAATCAGTCTGAAGGATCGGGGAGGCTGAGGCAGTGTGTGAGCAGGGGAGGGTTGGACAGCGTGTGACCCGGGGAGGATGTGATGTTGTGACCCAGGGAGCATGGGCCCCAGGGGGATGGGACAGTGTGTGACCCAGGGAGCATGGGCCCCAGGGATGATGGGACAGTGTGTGACCCAGGGAGCAGTGGATGTGCCCCAGGGGGTCCCATGGGACAGTGTGTGACCCAGGGAGCATGGGCCCCAGGGGGATGGGACAGTGTGTGACCCAGGGAGCATGGGCCCCAGGGGGATGGGACAGTGTGTGACCCAGGGAGCATGGGCCCCAGGGGGATGGGACAGTGTGTGACCCAGGGAGCATGGGCCCCAGGGATGATGTGATGGTGTGACCCAGGGAGCTTGGGCCCCAGGGGGATGGGACAGTGTGTGACCCAGGGAGCATGGGCCCCAGGGGGATGGGACAGTGTGTTACCCAGGGTGGGCACTGGGGGAGTGTGATCATCTCCATAGCTGGTGTTCAGACAGAGAACAAATCACAGCAAAAACACAGTAGACAAACGCACTGATGAAGAGGTGCAGATGCACTTATCACCTGAGGCAACGCTGTAGTTGATGCCAGCTAATCTGCCTAGGATTATCTTCCACATGCATGAACCACCCAGCTTACTCATGGATAATGGACATGCCTTGCAATTGCTCTCCTGTAACCAAGTCTGTCCCACCCATCACCATCGCTCCACTCAGTGTGGCCTCATGCTCCCTGGCTTCAATGATACTTTGTCATGTGTACCCAAATTCAGTGATCAACCTCCTTTACACGAGGATCAGGAGAGGAGTAGATACACTTTCTATTATATATCATATATTAATGCACAGTCTTTTACCCAGAGGAGGAGAATCAAGAAACAATGATATAGGTTTCAGGTGGGGTCGGAGATTTTATGGTAAAATCGTTGCATGGATAGGATTGGTTTAGTGGGACATGGGCCTTACGCAGGCTTGTGGGACTACAGCAGATCGGCCATGTTGTTTGACATGTCCAAGGTGGGCTGAAGAGCCTTGTTCCATGCCGTGTGCCTCTATGACTCTGAGGCACAACTTGGACCATAATAACTCCAACAGCGCAGACTACACAGAGACCAAACACAAGAGTTGCCACGTTTTATGCGCCATCTTATACTCTTCACTTTCTCAGAAAGCCTGTCCCCAATCACTCCATTAATGCACATCTGAATCTTCAATGAGGATGATTCATCACCTCTACGATCACTCCCTCTGTCCTTTCAACTACTGCCTGCAGGTTCACAGACCAGGAAGGTTTAGAAGGGTATGGACCAAATGCAGGCAGGTGGGACCAGTGCAGATGGGGCATCTTGGGCCAAGGAGCCTGTTTCCTTGCCGTACGAGTCTATGATTATGGTTTGGATTAATGAATCCAAACCTGGAGATGATGCATAGAACATAGAATAGTGCAACACGGGAACTGGCCCTTGAGATGCCCCATATCTGCAGCAACAATATCATACCAATTTGATCTAATCCCATCTACCTGCTCATGGGCTGGATCCCTCTGTTCCCTGAGTGTGTCAGTCATGCGTCAGTCTAAACAGCGTTTCCCCCATCTCCTCAGGCAGGACCTTCCAGGAACCGACCAAAGTCTATGTAATAAACTAGTTCAGCCTGTCCCCTTTAAACATTCCTCTCTCCAGTAAGAGACATCCCCACCCTGGGAAAAAGACTGACATACTGATTCCCCTCGCCCTAAGCCCTTTGTTTTTTGCTCTTCCCTACAGTCTTCACTATTCTGCAGCATCCACTCCCCTCCCATTTCACTCACCTGCTCCTTGGATGAGACTCGATGATTCCTTGTTTGGCGGATCTCGGTCATGATGGATTTCACCACTTGGGTCAGTTCCAGGGCCGTGAACCACGTCTCCTATTCCTCTCCCTCTGGACTGGCATTGTTCCCTTTCCTCTTTGGCGGCTTCACGTTCCATTGACGTTTTGCTCTCTAATGTTTATAATATAGAGGAGACATTCATGAAGCTGTGCTTGTTATATCGCTTATGTTATTGGAAAGGGAACATCAAGAGTTTGTTAGCTTTGTCTGCCTTAACTCAGACCATATTTCCAACTGATGTGTATTCTAGCAGATCATTTGACAGCTTTCCTCTTGATCCACAATTCTGCAAATAGTTCTATCGTTTTTGTACTTACTAATTTGACCACCTACGTTTTTGTCCAAATCATGGACATGTTTAGAAATTGCAGTGGTTCCAGAACTGATCCTTGCAGAATACTATTGGTCATGAACCTAGTCAGTATAACACTCCTCCACCACTATTCCTCTCTCCTGTTTCCCCTCACTCTAACCCCTTTGTTTTTTTCTCTTCTCTGTCCCTACAGTGTCACCATTCTGCAGCATCCACTCCCCTCCCATTTCACTCACCTGCTCCTTGGATGACACTCGATGATTCCTTGTTTGGCGGATCTCGGTCATGATGGATTTCGCCACTTGGGTCAGTTCCAGGGCCGTGAACCACGTCTCCTATTCCTCTCCCTCTGGACTGACATTGTTCCCTTTCCTCTTCAGCGGCTTCACATTCCAATGGCGTTCTGCTCTCAATCCGACTTTGCTTTTCTGTTGTTGTTCCTGTGTTCTCACCATCGTTCTTTGATGAGGTGCCTGGCCAAATTCTTTTGAAGACCTTGGCCACTTGAATTAATTTCCTACCTGTAAAAAAACCCATTAATTGCAGGTTGCAGAGAAATTTCTAATTGAGAAAACCACAGGTTAGGAATAGCTGGCAGCAATCTGGGCTGACATTCTGGGGCAGGGGTGGGGAACCTTTTCATGTTGGAATGCCACATTAAGTTAGCTGTAATCTAATAAGGCCAGCATCCATGAAACTTCAATTAGATATACTACCAAATATACATTATTTTGTAAAAATCTAACTACTATGTACTAACTTCAAGAAAATGAAAAAATGTTGTTCATTCTAAAGTTAATTATCCTTTTAATGACTTTGTTGTGACTGCTTTTTGTGGGAAAGTATGTGGATATTTGGTTGAAACATGGAGGTACCACCAGTTTTTCAGCTGATCTTCTAGATGGGTATCCGTCATTTGTGACCTTAAGGGCATCTTGATTTGGGTTCGGTAGGAGAATGTAGACTCGCAGCAATAAGTGGTTGAAAAGCAGGAAAGCATTTGTCGTGCGGGGAGGATTATTTCGTTGAATCTTTTTCGCTTTGGTATTTTAAATACGTTCATTTTAAGATTAAAATTAAAATAATAAAAGACGAACAAAAACACATTAATAAAAATAAAAGGATTTGTTCTACAAAATTTGGATTCATTCAAAAGGCCGCACTTAATGGCCTAGAAGGCTGCATGTTTCCTTAAGGCCCCAGGCTCCCCACCCCTGGATAAGAGCGTGGAAGAAGCTGTCCTTGAATCTGCTGCTATGTTATCTCCATTTATCTAATATAACATTTGGATGCTTGTTACTTTGAGATAATCTAATAATTTTGTTCCAACTATTCCTGATTTTGGCCTTGCAGTTATCTGAGAAAAATACTGATCACTTGACCAAGCATTTCTACCGCCGCAACTGGATTTGAACCAGTATTTGTGGATGATTAGTCAACATGTTAGACAGAGAAGTGACATTTCAAGTTTAATCCTGATGTGGGCAAGTTGACACATGTTGGAGGGATAAATAAAACCAGGATATTCACCAGGAATGACAAAGGCTTGGTGGTCTAGAGACCACTGGAAACACCCATCAAATCCAAGCGCAGGCTTGGCGATCGCAGAGGGATTCGATCGGTTAACCACATAGAATTGTGGGAGGATGCCTTTGCACCGGAATGCTTTTGCACTGCAGAGGAGATTCATCAGGATATTGCTTGGAAATGAATATTTCAATTACCAGCAGAGACTGGCGTGATTTAAGTCGTCTTCCTTGAAAAAGAGTGCTGATTTATCAGACAATTCCTGCATCCGCCCACCTGTGACGGTGCTGTCCCTGTAGATGTCAACTCTCTGTGCTCACTCCCTTCCCCATTCCCACTTCCGTGTGAGCATCATTTCTTGCATCAGGTGCACACCCACTGTCAGGGCATCATAAATATGTCACAGAGGCTCACAAACCTTTTTGTTCCTTTGATGTAGAGGCCACTGAATCACCTCCCCAGTCACCACCTTCAGCCATGATGTCGACAGACGTTCACAAACTCTGTAGCTCTGGAATAAACATTAACAGAACCATCAGGTGACAATTGCATGTGAAGGAAGACATTGCCTTGTGAACCAACAAACAGCATTACAGTGCAGCGGAGATGTGGAAAACACCCCTTCCAAACAATAGACAATATGTGCTGGAGATGGCCCAGGGCATTGGCCCTTCAAGCCAGCATTGCCATCCAATAGACAATAGACAATAGGTGCAGGAGAAGGCCATTTAGCCCTTCGAGCCAGCATTGCCATCCAATAGACAATAGACAATAGGTGCAGGAGAAGGCCATTTAGCCCTTCGAGCCACCACCACCACCATCCAATAGACAATAGGTGCAGGAGTAGGTCATTCGGCCCTTCAAGCCAACACCACCATCCAATAGACAATAGACAATAGGTGCAGGAGTAGACCATTCGGCCCTTCAAGCCAGCACCGCCATTCACTGTGATCATGGCTGATCATCCACAATCAGTACCCCGTTCCTGCCTTCACCCCGCATCCCCTGACTCCGCTATTTTTAAGTGCCCTATCTAACTCTCTCTTGAAAGCATCCAGAGTACCAGCCTACACTGCCCTCTGAGGCAGAGAATCCCACAGATTCACAACTCTCTGCGTGGAAACAAGATGGTAAACCCCTGCAAATGAACAAACACGAGAAGCAGCAATAGACCACCTAGCTCTTCATGTCTGCCCTGTCATCCATAAGACTTTGTCTGATCTATCCAAGGCAGCAATTCATCATCTGTGCCAGATCCCTGAAGCTTTCAAACCCCCTGATCACCGTATCGCTATTCCAGAGCAAACACGGCCAATCCCCAACATCCACACCTCACCTGTTTGGAGGCTTCAACTAACAGAGAAAGAGGAAAAATACGGTGGGGAATTACTGTCACACTCTGCTGGCCCTATTCTTACCACAACCACGACATTCAACAAAAGCTTCCACACCACCATGTTACCCATTGCCAAATTCCCCACTAGCTGGAACGGGAAATAAACTACAAACATCCCAACTCTGCTGGAAACTGTCTACCACATCCCTGGAGTTCCCATTCCACAATAGAAGGATTATATCCCAGGCCTGGCCTCTGCAGGGTCTCCATGATGTCAGGTGATGTCTGCTGTACCACCACCAGTCCCACTTCACAGGGGAATCGTCCGTCTCATCTCTACAGGACGTTGCCCAAACCCGCCCAAATGTTTGTCGAACGGCGTTACCGGGAGCGAGCTGGGTGGAGGATGTAGGAGGGTGAACTGGGTTCATGCCTACAGCACCTTCAAGGTAGGTGGAAGCGTCCCACGGGACACAAAGATGGGTGAGGAGAGGGAGGTCGGTTCACAGGATCCGCACCAGGACATCGAGCTCGCGGGCGGGTCGGATTTGGACTTTGAAAATGGCGATGCCCTGCATGTGTAATATGTGCTTTAAGAATTTCACTGTCCAGTTACATATTGAACTACTGAACTGTTGAACAAACATCTGCTCCTCTCAGCACGCAGCTCTCCAACTGATTCATCCTCAACACACAGGGATCATCCTGCTATCTTGCAGACATTGTCTATTATCATAGCTGAAAGATACAATTCTGCATTCAATGGTACTACTTCTGGTCCTGAACTATCCCAGCTGTGGACAGGTCATCTCTCCATACCTTTAAACAACCTCTAGCATCTAAACCAAACGTATTTGTTTATCTTACTGTTGTGTGCCAAGGGCCAAGTACAAATGACTACCATGTGTTACCAGTGTAATAAAGACAAAGTGGATTTAGTTTATTGATTAAAATAGTGAATGCAGAAAACAGTGGAAGTGCAATGTTGGATGATCCATTATCAGAACTGGGACTGTAATCAAATGCTGCTCAAACTGCTGAGTGTTTCCAGTATGTTTCTCTTTTAAATTCAGATCTTCTGGAATAGCAATATTTCAAAAACATTCCATGCCCAAAGTCACACGTCATCCTACAGTGGTCAATAGATTGGTGCAAATTTCATATTCCCACTCACATACCCAATAGTCCCAACTGATTTGAATAATGAAATGAGAACTGACACGTACAAAATGCATTCTGTGTTGCAAATCCGAAATCCTCAAGGATCCTTTTCCTTTTACGATCATTATTGCTGCCAATTTCTCCTGGGATCCACTGTCCCTCAGGCACTACTCAAATAAATGTTCACGCGTGTAGTACATCCGTCAAAGAGAATGCCTACACGTCCTTGGTCAGGCTCAAATTAGTGTATTGTGGATCCGTACGGGATCCTTTCAACAAGATCACCCTGGAGAAAGTTCAACGTCGAACAGCCCGCTTTGTATGTAATGACCACAAGCGCAAATCAAGCGTGAATAATATGCTGACTTCTCCCGGATGGGATACCCTAGAGCTCCGCAGAATCAGGCTAAGACTTATTGCAATTTACAAGGAGATTCACAAAAGCACACCGTCAAATCTCCCGTCATCCCAGAGCACCAACTGCCATGAAACAAGACAAAATAACGGTCCCTACATCATCATCTGGCTAAATTTCAATAAACTTTGCTAGCAATATTCCCTTTACCAAGAACGATAAGGAAATGGATATGTTACCACCAACCACGCGCCGCCCGATGTTAACTCATTTAAAAAGGGGATTGAGCAAATAGATCCTCCTCAAACTTGGTGAAAAAAGGCCCAGTTCAAAATTGTAATCGCTTCCTTCTACTCCACTCCGACCTGTGCCAGATAAACCAACTGATGAGCTGTTTTGCGCAGTAACAACTAGAAGCAGAAACCAGGTCTTATTCAGTTCTATTTCAATTCATATCTTTAATTGTCATTGTGCAGTGTTCACTACAGAGACAACGAAATGCAGTACCACAAGTGTCTGTGACCACAGGGCGAAAAAATGTGCCAACTCTTTATTGAGGATGTTTCTATCAGTAAAAATACTGAAGCGGAAATAACAAGTGACGGTTAGGTTTTCATATGAAATTGTTCCTGAAACATTGGCCATTTAGTAAGTGTTAAGAACAAACTGGACATTCAGCTTGACTCCAGCAGACTGCTCAGCTCATTCAACACATCAAGTGTTGGTTACAACTTTATACAAGTGTGTGTGTGTGTGTGTGTGTGATGGATGTGCAGCATGAATCTCCAGCAACACATCAAGTGTTGGTTACAACTTTATACAAGTGTGTGTGTGTGTTCTTGTGTGTGTGTGTGTGTGTGTGTGATGGATGTGCAGCATGAATCTCCAGCAACACATCAAGTGTTGGTTACAACTCTATACAAGTGTGTGTGTGTGTGTGTGTGTGTGTGTGTGTGTGTGTGTGTGTGTGTGTGTGTGTGTGTGTGTGTGTGTGTGTGTGTGTGTGTGTGATGGATGTGCAGCATGAATCTCCAGCAACACATCAAGTGTTGGTTACAACTGTATACAAGTGTGTGTGTGTGTGTGTGTGTGTGTGTGTGTGTGTGATGGATGTGCAGCATGAATCTCCAGCAACACATCCAATGACAAAACGCAGCAGCAGCAGCTGTTGCTCAACATGACTTTTCTGCTTCAAACTATCACTGGGACACATTTACTCTCAACAATACACTCAATGTGCTGCTGACAGACAAGAGTGAATCACATTCAATGGGGGAATTTAACCCAAGTCTCTCCCCAAGATTAGAGCCGCCGGCCCCACTGGGGAGCGGCGACACAACACTCACCGATGGATGGATGGATGGATGGATGTCAATCTGCTGTCCTGGCTCCCCGGCCGCCCGGATGACCGGACACCGGAACCCTGAGTTCCCACAGAGGGGACCCCACTCCCCGCCCGCCGGGAGACACGGGCCTGGAGGTCTCCCACAGCGGGACCACCACTCCCGCTCCGGACCACCGGGCCCTGTAGTCCCCACAGCGGGACCCCTCTCCCGCCCCCCGCCCGGACACCGGGCCCTGAGTCCCCACAGCGGGACCCCACTCCCCGCCCGCCCGGACACCGGGCCCTGAGTCCCCACAGCGGGACCCCACTCCCCGCCCGCCCGGACACCGGGCCCTGAGTCCCCACAGCGGGACCCCACTCCCCGCCCGCCGAGACACGGGCCTGAGTCCAACAGACGGGACCCAATCCCCGCCCGCCCGGACACCGGGCCCTGAGTCCCACAGGCGGGACCCACCCACCGCCCGCCGGACACCGGGCCCTGAGGCCCACAGCGGGCCCCCGCGTCTCCCGCCCCGCGGACACCGGGCCCTGAGTCCCCACAGCGGGACCCCAACTCCCCGCCCGCCGGACCACCGGGCCCTTTGTGTCCCCACATGCGGGACCCACTCCCCGCCCGCCCGGACACCGGGCCTGAGTCCCACTGCGGGACCCCAACTCCCGCCCGCCGCGACACCGGGCCTGAGTCCCACAGCGGGACCACTCCCGCCCGCCCGGACAGTCGTAGTTAAAATGGCCCGCCGCTACAGCTCTCCCCATTGTTTACAACGGGAGATGCCAGTATTAAAGATGGCGCACCTACAGCTTCACCCCCCATTGTCTCAACGGGAGACTGCTGTAGTAAAGATGGGGAATATAGAGCCATTGGACTACCAATGGGACGCTGCCCAGTATTAAAGAAGGCCGCCCCTACAGGCTCACCTCCCATTGACCAACGGAGCTGGCTGACAGTATAAAGATAGGCGCCAATGCCCCAGGGAGCGGCGACACGACACGAACTCACCGCCGGACGGACGGGCGTCAGTCTGCGGCCCTCGCGCCCCGCTCGCCACAGCGGGGATCCCGCTTCCCCGGGTGGACAGTGGAGTAGTCCCCTCTCCCCCCTCTCCTCTCCCCCGCCGCCGCCTGTCGCTGCAAAAACCAGGGGGCGGCGGGAAGAGGAAAGGAAGCGCCGCCATACGGTTGATTGCCCGACTGTGCACTAGCGACTGCGGCATCATGGGGGCGGGGCCGAGTACGGTCCCTGGGAAGGAAATTAAGACAAAACCCACAACATTGCTGCAGGTCTGACAGCAAACCCACACAATGCTGCAGAGGTCTGACAGCAAACCCACACATGCTGCAGGTCTGACAGCAAAACCCACACATGCTGCAGCTCTGACAGCCTAAACCCAACATGCTGCAGGTCTGACAGCAAACCCCCACACATGCTGAGGTATGAGAGAGCAAAACCCACACATGCTGCAGGTCTGGAGAGCAAACCCACACATGCTGCAGGTCTGACAGCAAACCACACATGCTGCAGGTCTGACAGAAAACCCACACTTGCGGCAGGTCTGACAGCAAACCAACATGCTGCAGGTCTGACGCAAACCCACACATGCTGCAGGTGCTGAGAGAGCAACCCCAACATGCTGCAGGTATGAGAGCAAGACCAACATGCTGCAGGTCTGAACGCGCAAACCCACCATGCTGCAGGTCTGACTGAAAAACCCCACATGCTGCAGGTTGAGAGGCAAACCACACATGCTGCAGGTTGACAAGCAAACCCCCACATGCTTCAGGTCTGAGAGCAAACTCCCATGTTCAGTTCTGAGAGCAAACCCAACATGTGAGGACTGACAGCACACCCACCCAGCTGCAGTCTGACAGCAAACCCACACATGCTGCAGGTCTGACAGCAAACCCACACATGCTGCAGGTCTGACAGCAAACCCACACATGCTGCAGGTCTGAGACAGCAAACCCACACATGCTTCAGTCTGACAGCAAAAACCGCACCACATTAGCTGACAGTCTGACAGCAAACCCACACATGCTGCAGGTCTGAGAGAGCAAACCCACACATGCTGCAGGTCTGACAGCAAACCCACACATGCTGCAGGTCTAAATTCAAAAGGGAAAACACAAACTTAAGTTCCCATTTAGGTTGGACACCACCTCTACTTTAAAATATCGATGAGTCCAAATGGTGAACTCTCTCTCTCTCTCCCAAACAGAACCTGTCACATGTCATGGGTGGAACTGGCTGCTCACAACTTCAGCTCAAATTCAGACCAATTCTTGAGTATGGTGTACAATTTTGGTCGCCTAGTTATAGGAAGGATGTCAACAAAATAGAGAGAGTACAGAGGAGATTTACTAGAATGTTGCCAGGGTTCCAGCAACTATGTTACCGAGAAATGTTGAACAAGTTAGGTCTTTATTCTTGGAGCGCAGAAACTGAAGGTTTAAGGGGGGACTTGATTGAGGGAGTCTTTAAATGATGAAAGGGATAGACAGAGTTGACCGGGGATAAGCTTTTCCCAGTGGAGGGTAGGGAAGATTCAGAACAAGAGTGACATGACAAGAATTTAAGGACAGAAGTTTGGGGTTAACGTGAGGGGGAACTTCTTTACTCAGAGGGTGGTGGGCTGTTGGAATGAGCTTCATCAGAGGTGTGGAGGCAGGATCGATTTTAACCATTTAAAAGTAAAGTGATAAAGGTATATGGACGTGAAGGGAATGGAGGGGTATGGTCTGAGTGCAGGTAGATGGGACTAGGGGAAAACAAATGGTCGGCACGGACTGGAAGGGCCGAGAGGGCCTGTCTCCGTGCTGTAATTGTTATATGGTTATATGGTTATATGGTTAAATAAAACAAATGCTGTTTCCGACACGTAAACACAACTCAAACATTGAACCACACAAATATCAAAATCCGAAGAAAAGGTTTCGAATTGGCAAAGTCACGGGTTGTTAGGTGGTTAATTGGAATAAGTCTGGAAATTATTCACTGTATTTGGAACTTTGATAAATTATTGGAAAGGCTAAATTTCACGAGAGCATCAATTGAGGTTTATAGTGTAATGAGATGAGGGGCGAAAGGAGGAGGACCACTTTCCCTGAGTATTTCGGTCGAAAATACAGGTAGCCCGTGATACAGGGATGAGCTGAAAGATTGTAGACCTGGTGAAACTTTTTCTCCCATCCCACCCCCACAGGATGAGTACAGATCTGAACTCAGCCAAAATTACTTTTGAAGAACTTATGCACTAAAATGTGTCTTGAAACTGGGTGACCAGAAGGTGGGATCTGACCGATGAACTTCATGTACAACCGGCAAAAGACGCTGTGGGTGGAATAACTGGCTTCACTGTCCTCAATGTATTGAAACGGCAAATGACCACCGTACCTGGAATAGCTATCTCTCTAAG
>JAVHYY010000555.1:0-66233 GCA_035221665.1 Okamejei kenojei | reverse complement strand
AAGAGAAAACATTCGATCATCTCATCCTACTGAGTAAACATGTTATTCAGTCTTCGCCCCATGGAATCTCACTGTAAAACACTTCGTTAACCTCTGTAAATCACTGCGTAGGATTTAACGGACTTGAACATTATTTCGCGCCTTCCATCACTGTGAGAATATGTATGTCACTGTGATGGAATTGTTTTAAGTATAAAATGGTGTTTTTGAGCCTCCTGCATTCTAAATTGATCTCTCGAAATCCGTCTAAATCCTCTAAAACACTCGAACACCTCGACAACCCCTCGAAACCCGTCGAAAACCGAAAACCCATCGAATACCTGAAATCACACAGAAGCCCCCTCAAAACACCTCGAAACCCATCGAACCCCATCAAACACTCGAATCGCCTCTAAACCACGCCAATCTACAACCCCACCAAACATCAACAATGGCCCCCTCTAAACCCATCTAACCCCTGTAAAACAACAGTAAACACATCTAAACCCCCAAACGCCTGTAATCCCCTTTACACACTGTAAAGTCTCAAAATCCCTGTAAACCCCCTGTAAACTCCAATAACTCCCAATAAACCCATCTAAAACCCTGTAAACATCTATAAACCCCTGCTCTAAACCCCTCTAAACCCTACTACTTCCCGCTAAAACCCCCTCCCATAACCTAAACCCCCTCTAAACACCGTCTAAGCACTCACTCCCACTAAAAACCCCTCTCGAACCCCTTCTGACACAACTAACCCTTCTAGTTCCCGCACAACACACCCTTCTAATTCCCCTCCAAACCCATCTAACCCCATCTACATCTCATAAACCTTCTAAAAACCAGGTCTAAACCCCTCAAAATCTGAAAGCCGCCGTAAACACCTTAAACCAATATAATCACCTCCAAACCCGCCACTAAAACCACTCTATCCCCAACTAGTGCCGCCTAAAAATCCCTAAACCCCTCCAAATCCCCTGAAACCCCTTTCTAGGAACGTCTAAACCCCACTAAACCCCATTAAACTCTTCTAAACCCCGTCTAAACGACTCTAGACGATCGTAAACCCATCAAAAATCACTCTAAACTACTCGAAACCCCTCTAAACCCCTTTCAAACCTGTATAAGCGTTACCTCTAACCCCCAGTACACCCCTCTAAAACCGCTTCTAAACCCAAAACCAAACATTTCAAACCCTCAAGAAACCTGTAAAAACCACTTTAGACACCTTTCAAAATCCCGTAAATGCCTCTAAACCAATGTACACCCACTGTAAACCCCCTCCTAAACCCCTGAAATTCGCTCTAACCCCTGTAACCCCATCTAAACCCCTCCAAACCACTTAATACCCTAATAAACCACAACAAACAAATCTAAACACATGTAACCCATCAAATCACTCTGAACCCCTCTAAGCAACTGCTGTACACCCATCTAAACTCCTTCTAAACCCCTCTAAACACTGCAAAAACACTTCAAACCCCTGTAACCCCCTGTAAACCTCCTATGCAACATTCTAAACTCCTCCAAATCCATCCAAACCCTCTTAACCCCTCTAAACTTCTCTAAAACCCTCCAAACCACTCCAAAACCCTCTAAACCTGCAATGGAAAAAGCGGGCCTGGTACGAACCGTGCGTTCCTGATGCAAAAACGTGCGAGCCCGGTGCGAAATGTGCGATCCTGATGCGAAAAGTGCGAGCCTGGTGCAAAATGTGCGAGCCTGCTACGAAGAGAGGGAGCCGGTATCGACAACTTGTGAGCTTGTGTGAAGATTGCGAAACATGTGCGAAGAGTGCGAACCTTCTGCGAAAAGAGCGAGTCCGGTGCGAACATTGCAATTCAGGTGCGAAAACTGCGAGCATGGGCAAACATTGCGAGCTTGGCGTGGAAAAGTGTGAAGCCTGCAGCTAAATGTGCGAGCATGATGCAAAAGTGCGAAGCTTCTACGAATGCTGCAACCACGGACGTCCACAGCTCCGAGCCGGGTGCACAAGCTGCCAGCCTGGAAGGAAAAGAGCGAGCATTAGTAAATGACGACTTAGGGGAAGGCAAGAATAAATGAGGAATTAGGGGAGCGCAGCATTAATGGTAAATTAGGGGAGGACACCAGTAAATGGGGATTTCGGAATGGTACCAGTAAATGGGAAATTAGGGGAGGGTGCCGGTAAATACTGGCGTAGTCGGTAGATTAAACAACTCTAAGATCAGTAACCCCTCCAAACCCCTCTAAACCTCTCTAAACAAGTCTATACACATCCAAACACGCCACCCTAACTCTAACCCCTACAAATCCCTCAAATTGCTCCAAATCCCTCCAGACCCCTTTAAAATCCTTTCAAACCCTCCAAACCCCTCGAAACCCCGCGAAACCACTGCCAAAACCTCTAAATCACGTGATAACCCTCAAAACCCCTCCTAAGCCATCCAAACCCCTCGAAAACACTTCTAGACCCCATGTAAAACCCATGTTAACCCTCTAAACACCCTCTAAACCATCTGTATATCGCTCTAAACACATTTAAATCCCTGTAAACCCCCTCTAGATCCCCCTAAACCCAAAGCCTCTCTACTCACAATCTAAACACCTCCACACCCCTCTAAAGCCCCTCTAAACACCTCCAAAACCCATCCAAAGCCCTCTAAAACCCCTCAACACACCTAGAATTAGTGGAGGTTACCAATAAATGGAATTAGGTGAGCGCACATTAAACGGTGAATTAGGGGAGGACACCAGTAAATGGGGATTTAGGGAATAGCACCAGTAAATGGGGATTTAGGGATTGGCACCAGTAAATGGGAAATTAGGGGACGGCGCCAGTAAACAATGGTTCAGCGGTAGAGTAAACAACTCTAAGCCCCAGTAACCCACCCCAAACCCCGCCAAAACCTCTCCAAACCCCCCCAAACCCCTCCACCCCCCCCTCCAAATCCCCACCAACCCCCTCTCTACCCGTTCAAACACCTACAAACTCCTCTAAATCACTCTATGCCCCTCTAAAAAAACCCCATCCAAACGTGCCAAACACCTCATAGCCTCTTGAAACCCCTCGTAACCCCACCCCTCCAAAATCATCTAAACCTGCAACGGAAAGAGAGAGCCTGGTACGAAAAGTGCAAGCCTGCTGCGAAATGTGGCGTGTAGGGCGCCTGGGTGCGAAAACTACGAGCCTTGTGCGAATATTGCGAGACTCGTGCGAAAAGTGATGCTTGCTTCCAGTTCCTCGTGCTGACTAGAGCAGGAACAGGGAGGCACGGAAACTGAATGTAGTGCTGAAGAACTTTTTGTCGGGGGCAGGAATTTAGATTCTTAGATCACTTTGGATCTGTGTTTGAGTAAGGGGGAACTGTTTTGGGAGTAAGGGGTACAAAAGGGACGGATTGCATCTTAACAAGTGGGGGCCAGCATTCTGGCAGGAAGGTTTGCCACTACTGCACGGGTGGTTGCCACTACTGCACGGGTGGTTTTTAAAATGCAATAAGGGGGGTGGGCTATAAAATTGGATAGTCGAGGACAGTTTAAGGGAAAGAGAGTAAATGGATGGTGAATGAGCCCAGAATTAACGGGAAAGGAAGCTCACAAGGTGATAGTAGTGTTATGCCAAGTGTAATAGGGCTCGATGTGAAAGGTGAGAGCATAAGGAATTAAAATGATTGTATATGAATGCACGAAGTAATAAGAAGTAAAGTAGATGCGATTGAGACTCAGTTAGAGGTTGGTACATATGCCATTGTGGGGATTGCTGAGACGTGGCTGCAGGAGGATCAGGCCTGTGAACGTACTATTCAAGGTTATACAATCATATAGAAATTACTGACAGGTGGGCACGAGGATGGGGGGTAACTCTGCTGGTGAGGATGGAATTCAGCCCCTTGCGACGGAAGGCATAAGGACTGACGAGGTAGAGTCACTGTGGATTGAGTTGAGAAAATGTGAACGCAATTGGGTGTTACCGACAGACCCCCAAATAGAAGCCAGGATGTAGGGTGTAGGAGTTAAAAACAGGCATGTTACAAAGGTAAAGCCACTATGGTGATGGGGGATTTCAATGTGCAGTTAACTGGGAAAATTAGGGTTGGTTCAGGACCCAAAGAAAGAGAGTTTGTAGAATGCCTCCGAGATGGATTCTTAGAGCAGCTTGTAATGGAGCCGACTAGAGAAAATGCAATTCTGTATTTATTGTTGTCCAATGAACCCGATATGATAAGCGAACTCGAGGTCAGGGAATCGCTTGGAGGTAGTGATCATAGTATGATTAGTTTTGATCTGCAATTTGAGAAGGAGAATGTTACATCGGAAGAGTCAGTGTTGCAGATGAACAAAGGGCGCTATGAAGGCGTGAGAGGGGAGCTGGCCAAGGTAGACTGGAAAGCGATGCTAGCAGGAATGACGGTGGAACAGCAATGGCAGGAATTTATGGTCATAATCCGGGAGATGCAGGATAATTTCATTCCATAAAGGAAGAATGATTCTAAGGCGTGTAGGAGGCGCGCGTGGCTGATAAGAGAAGTTAGGAATGGAATAAAACTAAAAGAAAAGATGTATAACACAGCAAAGATTACCCGGAAGCCAGAGGATTGGGAAATATTCATAAGACAACAGAAGAAAACAAAATGGGCAATAAGGGCTGAACAGATGAAGTACGACGGGAAGCTGTCCAGGAATATAAAGAAGGACAGTAAAAGCTTATTTTAATATGTTAAGGGAAAAAGAGTAGCAAAGTCAAATGTGGGTCCCTTGAAAGCCGACATGGGTGAAACATTATTTTGGGCAACAACGAAATGGCAGAATAGTTCAATAGGTACTTCGGAACTGTCTTCACTAAGGAAGACTAAAACAATCTTCCAGATGTACAGGAGGACAGAGGTTCTAAAGGGGTAGCAGAACTGAAATATATTTTCATTAGGCGTCCAGTAATAGTATTGGCTAGGCTAATGGGACTGAAGGATGATAAATCCCCTGGGCCTGATGGTCTGCAATCCCAGGATCCTCAGGGAAGTGGCTCTAGAAATAATGGACGCATTGGTGATCATTTTCCAATGTTCAATAGATTCAGCATTAATTCCTGTGGATTGCAGGACAGCTAATGTTATCCTACTTTTCAAGAAAGTAGCACAGAGAGATAAAACGAATAATTACAGATCAGTTAGCCAGACATCCGGTGTGTGAAAATATGCTGATGTCATTTATTAAAGTGGTAATAATGGAGCATGTGGATAGCAGTAAAAGGATTATTGCAAGTCAACATGGATTTATCAAAGGGAAATCATGCTTGATTAATCTTCTGGAATATTAAAGGATGTGACAAGTAAAAATGGATGAAGGAGTGCCAGTGGATGTAGTGTATCTAGACTTACAGTAAACCTTTGATAACGGTAGCGCACGGAGAACCGGTGACTAAAATTAGAGCATATGGTATTGGGGGTGGGGTGTTTGACATGGATAGAACATTTGTTAGCAGATCGGAAGCAAAGAGTAGGAGTGAACGGGTCATTTTCAGAATGACAGGCAGTGGCGAGTGGAGTGCCGCAATGCTCGGTGTTGGGATCGCAAACTGGTTACCATACACAGAGGCATGCAAAAGTGAACTTTTCCACATTTTGTCACGTTAGAACCACAAACGTAAATGTATTTTATTGGGATTTTATGTGATATACCAGCACAAAGTGGTGCATAATTGTGAAGTGGAAGGAAAATGATACATGGTTTCCAAATTTTATTACAAATAAAAACTGAAAAGTGTGGCGTGCAAAAGTATTCTGCCCCCCTGAGTCAATACTTTGTAGAACCACCTTTCGCTGCAATTACAGCTACAAGTCTTTTGGGTTATGTCTCTACCAGCGTTGCACATCTAGATAAAATGTTTGCCCATTCTTCTTTGCAAAATAGCTCAAGCTCAGTCAGATTGGAAGGAGAGATACCGACAGATATGGGGCAATGAAATAGGTCTCTCTATAATGAAAGACACTTGAAAAGAAAGTTTACAACGTATACACCGATGCTCATTACATGCCAGACATATTTTGGTACAATTTAAAGTATTACATGGATTAAACTACGCTAAAACGAAATTAAATATAATTCTAACATTTCTTCTATGTGCGATAAATGTCGGAATTTAGAAGCTAACAACGCATAGTTTTGTAACATGCATAAAACTTAATAGTTTATTGGGCTGATATTTTTGAAAACATTTCTGAAGATCTTAAAACTAAATTGGACCCTGACCTAAAGCTAATAATATTAGGAGTTCCTAACTCAAGCTTAATAATAACAGTAAGTCAAAGACATTTTCTTGATTACGGTTTGATAATTGGAAAAAAAAAAATATTATAATTCTGGAAGGGAACGTTATCCCCACAATCAAAATGTGGACTGTGGAAATGTCGGAGATGTTGGATTTGTAGAGAATTAGGTTTGTCCTAATGGACAAATATGAACTTTTGGAACAAATATGGTCTCCATTCTTTGATTATTTAAAGGGGTAGCTGAGCTCAGCACCGTAACTCGATAAGTACCCTGGTGTGGGATTAGATGGAAAGATGTATTCTGGGATCTGTATACAAGTCTCTATAGATATTGTTATGTGAAACTGTTCCATTTATTGTTAAGATGTATCCCTTATTTTATGTGTTTTATTATATAACAAATGGTTTTATTTTTTTATTTGTGTATCTTTATTATTTTTTAATTTTTATTTTTTCATATATAATCATTATTATTTAATCATCACTTCCTGATTATCGATTTATACTTTTACTTTTTTTTCCACTCCCTTACCTTCCCCCCCAAAAAAACAGTAGCATATATAGATTATCCCGTAACGTCTGTACAACGTGTGTGACAAGTCTAAATTGTATTTGAAGTACTGTTGTACCTTTGATAATATGCAATGCTTCTAATAAAAATATTTTCAAAAAAAAGATTGGATGGAGAGCATCTGCGAACGACAGGTAAGTTTTACCGTGGCCGTGTGTCCTTTTCTCTGTGGTCTGCTTATTTTCCAGATAGAATGAGCAAGACCAGAGGGAAGAAATCTGCAGCTCGCCCCCGTTCGTCCTCCGTTGAGGAATGTTCTTTGAGGGGGGGCAAGAGGCGGCGGGAAAAACTACCGCGCCGAGCCCAGCACCGCTCGTGCTGCCTGAGCAGCGGTCTGGAGGTTCCTGCAGCCAGAACCGGGCGGTAGTATCCGACGATTCGGATGAAGATGCCACACCGCTCGAGAGCGGCACAGGCAGCCGCCTAAGCCGAATGGAACGGCTTATGGAGCAATTTGCTCCAGCGAGATCTGCTGAGAGAGCAGCAGCATACTCGTCAAGGGAGCTCAGGCACTCCCGCAGTGCCCTTTACGGCACTGGCCATTGCTTCACCTTCCTTTGAAGGCAGCATTGGCGACCAGGTCTGGGCTGCTCAAGAAGAGGGGTCGCTCGCTGAAGATGTTCAATGAGGCTCTTGAACAATATACAGCCCCAGAAAATTGTACATCATTGAATGTACTAGCTGTAAACAGCCAAATTTCGGGACATTTGGGGCAGAACATCAGGAACCTGTAGTTGAAGCTCCAGAAAATCCTTAAACTCCTGACTGCAGGGATAACGTCATATGCTCGGTCCATTGATGGTGTGGACATCTCCACAAATCAGCAAGACACATTAGCTCCGCTGTGCACCACTCAATATGAAATAAACAATTTACGGAAGGAAATCATCAAGCCTGCCCTCAACCCTAAATTTGCGGGACTTTGCAAAACACCTGGTTCAGAACCTCCAATTCTGCTCTTTGGGAAGGACCTTCTGAAAAAGGTGAAAGACCTAGAGGAAGAATCCAAGACCTTTGGTCTCGTGAGGGCAGGTTTTGGGACCGAGCAGACCCTAACAAACCCAGGCGGCAGTACCCCACGGCGTCCACAAGTCGTCGGCCACCATATGGGACTGGTGGGAGCTCGGGGTCCGCAACCATTCCCCGTAAGCCTTTTTTAGGCCAGGGCCCAGAGCGGACCCCATGGAAAATGCGCCACCCCCAACAACATCAACATCAACATCAACAGCAGCCCTCTACAGCCCAGCAGACGCCTCATCGTCCAGCGAAGAGACAGAAGAAGCACCAGTAACCATGGAGGTAGGTGGGTCTGGTTCATCTCAGCATATGAGCAGTAGGGGCTCTATACTAACAGGGGGGAGATTGCACTTGTTTTTGGATGCATGGGAATCCATCACTAATACCCCAAAGGGTATTCACCCTCTCAGTCAAAGACAAACAAGAGGGTCAAGCTGAACTGATGAGGCTACTAGCAAAAGGTGTCATTGAAAGAACAAAACATGAACCTTTGGAAGGTACACAAAAAGCTGGAGAAACTCAGCGGGTGCAGCAGCATCTAAGGAGCGAAGGAGATAGGCGACGTTTCGGGTCGAGACCCTTCTTCTGAAGAAGGGTCTCGACCCGAAACGTCGCCTATCTCCTTCGCTCCTTAGATGCTGCTGCACCCGCTGAGTTTCTCCAGCTTTTTGTGTACCCTCGATTCTCCAGCATCTGCAGTTCCTTCTTTAAAAAAATGAACCTTTGGAATTTGTGTCTAATATTTTCACTAAAATCAAAAAAGATGGTGGATGTCGCATCATCATTGACTTAACTACTTTAAACAAGTCTGTTGGGCATATACATTTCAAGATGGAAACTTTTGAAACAGCCAGACTATTGGTTTCTAGAGGGTACTTTCTAGCAAGCATTGATTTAAAAGATGCCTACTACTCAGTACCCATACACAAGGAGCATCGTAAATATTTAAAGTTTATCTGGATGAAACAGCTATGGCAATTTAAAGCCTTACCAAATGGCTAACCTCCGCTCCAAGGTTGTTCACTAAAATCTTAAAACCCGCCTTGGCATTATTGAGGAAACAAAAGCATATAGTCATGGCGTACTTAGACGACATTCTAATAGTAGAGGAAACCTTGGAAACAGCCATTTCGGCAGTAGCAGCCACCAAACGTTTGTTTGAAACTTTGGGGTTTGTCATACATCCATATAAATCCAATTTTACAACCATTCAAACGGATGCCAGTGCTTTGGGCTGGGGAGCAACTATCATGCAATCCAGCACAGGGGGCAGATGAACTAATTTTGAATCATCTTGCCTACAGACACGGGGTATCAACTACTTAGAAATGTTGGGTGCGTTTTATGGTTTAAAAGCATATCCATCTAATACGCATCATGCACATGTCCGGTTGCAATTAGATAATACCACGGTGGTGGCTTATATCAACCACATGGGTGGTGTTGTCGATATCGTGTGACAATTTGGTCAACCTAATCTGGTAATCGTGTGTCGAAAGACATATTTGGTTATCAGCAACTTACCTACCAGGTAAGCAAAATACAGGGGCAGACACCAGGTCACGCAAATTCAATGATAACATCGAATAGATGTTAAATCCCAAAATATTTGCTGAAATTACAAAGCAATATGGCACACCAGATATCGATCTATTTGCATCCAGGCTGAATCACCAGGTACCAACGTATGTCGCTTGGGAACCAGACCCTGAGGCAGCAGCAGTTGATGCATTCTCGCTGCATTGGGGGAAACTGTTATTTTATGCTTTTCCTGCCTTCTGCCTCATCAGTCGGGTATTACGCAAGATTCAATTGGATTCCGCTTCAGGAATCTTGATAATACCCGACTGGCCTACACAGCCATGGTTCCCAGTGGCCCTCGACATGGCTGTTGAAACACCGTTGGAATTCTCCAGCAGTCGAGAATTATTAATCCACCCAGTGTCAGGCATTAGTCACCCCTGCCATGACAGAGTCAATCTCCTGGCTTGCAGATTCTAAAAAGACCTCTACTGGGCCTGGGACTGTCTGAGGACGCCATCAACATGATGACCGCATCCCACCGGGAGTCCACCAGGAGACAATACCTGACCAACATAAGAAAATGGGAACGGTATTGCTCCAAAACAGGAACTACCAACACTACAGCTACAGCCACCAGTGTTTTGGAGTTTCTGGTTGGATTACATCGGGAAGGACTCAGCTACAGCGCTATTAATACAGCCAGGAGTGCGTTGTCAGCTTATTTGGTTCCAGCAGCAGGACAACTGGCTTTGGGGTCCCATCCACCAGTGGTCAAAATCATGAGGGGCATTTTTAACACCAATTCCCCCAGACCAAGGTACACTCAGATCTGGGATGTCAGCATTGTACTGACGTACCTTAGGGGATGGCCACCACCCAGGTCACTCACGCTGGACAACTTACTCTGAAATCAGTCATGCTCATGGCACTAGTGTCAGCTCAAAGGGTACAGTCCCTCCACCTTCTGAGGCTGAACAGCATGACAGAGTCATTGGACTGTTTCACATTTCATGTTCAGGGACTGGTCAAACACACTAGACCAGGTACCACGCCTCCAGTCATGGAGTTCCGGGCATATTCATCTGACCCACGGCTGTGTGCCAAGACCCATCTCGCATATTACACAGAGACAACATACAACATAAGAAGGAGAGAAAAAGCCTTATCGATAAGCCACAAGAAACCTCATGGTCAGGTGACGAGCCAAACCATTTCAAGGTGGCTCAAGCAGGTGCTTAAGTCCGCGGGAGTCAATACTAATGTTTACAAATCTCACACCACCAGGGCTGCATCTACATCGGCGGCTAGGCGAATGGACGTGCCTATGGACCATATTCTGGCCAGAGCAGGATGGTCCTCGGAAATAACTTTCCAAAGGTTTTATAATAAGCCGCTGGCGGAACCTGCTACATTTGCAGACAGAATGTTAGAGTCTGCAGCTAATATTTAATTTAAGCCGGGGGAGCTCTCTGTTTTTTGTTGTCATTAATAAACCTTTATATACTAAACCGCACCCCCCCCAGAACCCCTCACAACCGTTCTAAAGCCATCTCCCCTAATCCTTTAAACCCCTCTAAACCCCATATAAATCCCCCTAAACGCATCTAAACCCTCTAAACCCCCCTAAACCCCTCTAAACCCCTCTGAAGATCGTACTACGATGTCTTTAAGTCTTAAGTACTTTTATTAAACACACAGCATACATAGCCCTGGCTGTACGTGGTCCGTCACGAGCACTAGAGAGGGAGCTAGGGGCGTGCGGGCTACAATTATACTGACTGCTGGGGGAGTGGTTAGCATGGACATCATACTAGCAATTAAAGGTGTACACACAAGCATCTACATCCTTCCTCTACCAAAACAAGCAGTGAGTGACAGGGCGACCACGCCTCATACGCCAGGGTAAATACAAAAGTAAAGTACAGGGTTACATAATCACACGTAATCGCCGTAGCGGACCGGCGGCCTGACCAGGCGACCAGACCGGGTCCGCACCTCGCCATCACCTCCTTCCCCGACAGCAACAAGCGGGAACGCTGGATCAAGGTGGGGGCTATGGACAGGAGGGCTATGGACAGGAGAACCCCTAGGCGATGAAGGCAGCGGGGAGGGAGTGGAAGAGAAAGGCGGGGAAGCCGTAGAAAGACGCTCCGGAGGAGGACGAGGGGAGGCCGGCCCCAGAGGAACTGGCAGAGCACAGGGCTGCGACAGAGGCAGCGGAGGGGCATAAGGAGCCGCCGGGGAAGGGAGAGGCTCGTTCACGAGCCGGAGATGCTGGCGGGACCGGCGGAACACCCTGCCGTCGCGGTTGACAAGGTAGGAGCGAGGGGAACCGGCAGAGCCGACGACCACAGCCAGCCCGGAGCGGCCAGAAGGGGACCACATACGGACTACCTGACCGGGGAGAAGAGGACAGAGAACACGGCAAGACCTGTCATGGGAACGCTTCTGGATACGGTGTTTGACAGCAATGCGTTCCCGGACCAAGGCAGGTTTCAGGACGGAGGGGGACAGGGACTGTTGAGACACCGGGACCGTGGGCCTCGTCACTCGGGACATTAGGCGCTGAGCCGGGAGCCCAGGGCACGGTCGCGGGAGATGTTGCGGAGGTTCAGCAGGGCCAGGTAGACGTCGGAGCGGGACAGGCGGCAACGTTCCAACAACTCTTTAGCACTGCGAACCGCGCGCTCGGCCAGTCCATTGCTCTGTGGGTATTCCGGGCTGCTGGTGTAATGTCTAAAGTTCCAACGGTCAGCAAACTCTCGGAACTCGGCACTGGTGAACTGGCTGCCGTTGTCCGACTGCAGGCTGGCGGGAGACCCGAATGTGGCAAAGTGGCGGCGCAGCTTGTCGATGACCGCAGAGGAAGAGAGCGAGTGGAGCTGGTCAACTTCGAACCAGCTGGAGTAAGAG
This sequence comes from Okamejei kenojei, assembly GCA_035221665.1. NCBI lineage: Eukaryota > Metazoa > Chordata > Chondrichthyes > Rajiformes > Rajidae > Okamejei > Okamejei kenojei. The sequence continues at coordinate 53,981 of JAVHYY010000555.1, read as the reverse complement.
TCGACAAGCACCAGGAAGTGCTTTCCGTGCCACTCAAAGATGTCAGTTGCTAGCGCAGACCATGGCAGGTCAGCAGCTGGCTGCTGCAGGAGCGGCTGCCGCTGTTGTTGAGGAGCGAGGCTGTTACAGGTAGGGCACGCGGAGACCCTATCCCGGAAGTAGCGAGGCATGTCGGGCCAGAAGAACTGGCTCTGCGCGATGGAAAGGGTCGCCTCGGCCCCGGGATGGCCACGATGAGCCGTCTCAAAGTATTGTTCCCGTAGTGCTTCGGGCACCACCACCTTGTGCCCCTTCACTATCACACCACCACGCAGCACCAACTCATCACGAACCAAGAAGTAAGGCACCGCTGCGTCCGGCAGGGAAGAACGACGGTCTGGCCAACCTTGCTGGATGATCGCGGCCAGCTGCTGTAGCGAAGCGTCTGCTGCCGTGTGCTCGGCTAGGGACGAAGTTCACGCCCCAAACCATCAAATCGGACGCCTCATACGGATGCTGGGTCGTGGATGAAAGAGGCACTCGCGACAGCGTGTCCGCAAGAACCATGTCCTTGCCCTTGCGGTAAACCACCGCAAAACTGAAGCGTTGCAGCTGGAGCATCATGCGCTGGAGCCGGGAGGAGGCCATGTGTATTGGCTTGTTGAGAATGGTGACCAGCGGCTGGTGGTCCGTCTCGACAGTGAAACAGCTGCCCAGGATATAGTCCTTGAATTTGGAGCATGCGAAGACAACTGCCAACAGCTCCTTTTCAATCTGGGCATAGCTTTGCTCAGCGGACGTCATTGTGCGGGACGCGTAAGATACAGGCAGTTGCACCCCGTCATGGATCTGCAGGCAGGCGGCCCCGAGGCCAAACTTTGAGGCATCACACGTGAGAACGATGGGGCGCTGGAGATCGAAGTACTTCAGTGTCGGCATGCTGACCAGCTTGGACTTGAGGGTGTCAAACGCGCGCTGGTGTTGCGGGAACCAATCCCAGGCAGTGTCCTTTTTTTACCAGATCCCGCAGAGGGGCACTCAGTTCGCTCAGGTCGGGGATGAACTTTCCCAGGTAGTTAACCATGCCCAAGAAACGCTGCAGGCCAGGCACATCCACAGGCGCAGGCATCTCGGATATAGCAGCCGTCTTCTGCGGGTCAGGCTTCAGCCCCGATGCCGTGAAAACATGACCCACGTAGGTGACCTCAGGGACCCGGAATCGGCATTTGTTCGGGTTGAGCTTCAGGTTGATCTCCCGGGCCCGCTGCAGCACCTGACGAAGGTGGCGGTCGTGCTCAGCGACATCCTTCCCATAAACCAGGATGTCGTCGACAATGATGGCACACGGAGGTCCAGCAAACAGTTGTTCCATGGTCCTCTGGAACACCTCACTGGCAGAGTTGATCCCAAACGGCATGCGGAGGAAGCGATACCTGCCGAAAGGTGTGCCGAAGGTCGTCAGGTGCGAGGACCGCTCGTCCAGAGGAATCTGCCAGAACGAACTCTTGGCATCAAGAACCGAGAACACGGTGGCAGGGCCGACCTGTGCAGCAACTTCCTCCACCGTCCGCATGGGATAGTGCGGGCGCCTGATGGCCAAGTTCAAGTCTTTGGGGTTGATGCAGATCCGTATTTCGCTTTTGTCCTTCTTTGCAGCAACAACAACCATAGTCGAAACCCATTGGGTGGAGGCCGTAACGGGCGCCAGGATGCCCGTGGCCACCATCTCGCGAAGAGCAGACTCGACCTTGCCCCTCATGGCAAAGGACACCCGGTGCGGGGGACGGACAACTGGCGTAACGTCTGGATCGATGGCAATCTTGTAGCTGCACGGCAACCTCCCCAGCTTCGAGTCAAACCGGTCCGGGAACTCGGCCAGCGGATCCAGGGACGCCTCAACCAGGTGGACATCGCTGTGGAAAACGCACCAACCCGAGGTCCTGGCAGGCCTCCACGCCTAGCAGGGGGACACATTTACTGTCCAGCAGGAAGAAAGAGAGGGGCCGAGTGGCCGACCGCACCGTGCAGTGGAGAGTGACCTTCCCCACAGGAACAAGCACGCCGCCCCCATAGGCACGGAGAACAGCACTGTCTGTGGAAACATGCTCATTATTTCTTATCTTGTTAAACAGGCGTGTTGACATAACGTTGGCAGCTGCACCAGTGTCCACCTTAGCAGAGAAGGCCGTGCCATTCACCGTGATTTGGACGGTCGGGTCCGTTATCAGTCCAGCTGCACCTCGCAAGGAAAACACCTCCAGCTCGCTCTGCAAAGATTCAGGGTCAGACGGGGAAGATCATCGTGCTGCAGATACGAACCAGACACTGAATCATCACGAGTCAGATAACGAGACGGCTTCTGCTGTGGCTGGGCACTGTTCCCACGGGAACGGCATGCTGCTGAAAAGTGTCCGAGCGTGTTGCAAAAGTTACAGGTTTTCCCCAACGCAGGGCACACATTATAAACGGTGAGAGACAAAGTTACAATTGGGACACCGTTAGGCGGTCTGGAGCCCAGCAGCGGTGTTGCCCTCTGTCGCCGAGGAGTACTGTACTGGGGACCAGCTAGACGGGCTGTGTGGACCACTGGGTCAGGTATAGCTGAAGAGACAGCCTCGGCTAAACGAGAGGCATGCAGCGCCTCATGTAGTGTCAGATCAGGCTTACGCAACAGCTCGGAGCGCAAGCTTTTCGGTCCGCAAACCAAAGACCAAAATGTCACGGTCAAGGCATCGGGGGTCAGGTCACGTAGGTTACATCGGCGAGCCAACTGGCGCAACGCGGCCACAAAATTGTCAATAGACTCCCCGGGGTTCTGTCGTCCTGGAGAAACAACCTTAAAACGCTCCAGAATGTGATTAGTGGGAAGGTCGCACATCGTCGTAAATTTAGCAATTAAGCAGTCGGGGTCAGCAGCACTCTCACCATGTCCATAGACGAACGACTCCGAACGCTCGAGCGCCTCCGAGCCAGCCAAGTTAAGCAGCAGGGATGCCTTGACAGCGGGGGCCACAGCAGGGTGGGCAATGGCAACGTAATGCTCAAAGTCCCGTCGGAACACACTCCAGCGATGAGTGATGTCCGCATCAAAGACCAGGACGTCAGGCTTACGGCAGGCAGAAGCCATCGTGGAAGCAGGGGGGGGGGGGGGGGGGGGTACTGGGACTAATGAAATAAAACGCGAAACACCGGAGACACAGGAACTACCACTTCTGACACCATGAAGATCGTACTACGATGTCTTTAAGTCTTAAGTACTTTTATTAAACACACAGCATACATAGCCCTGGCTGTACGTGGTCCGTCACGAGCACTAGAGAGGGAGCTAGGGGCGTGCGGGCTACAATTATACTGACTGCTGGGGGAGTGGTTAGCATGGACATCATACTAGCAATTAAAGGTGTACACACAAGCATCTACACCCTCTAAACCCCTCTAAAACCTCTAAACTGCTCTAAACCCCTCTAAACATGCTGAGCCTTTCTCATCCCTACTAAACCGCACTAAATCCCTATAAAGACCCTCTGAAACCCATCTAATCCCCTCTAAACCCTACTCAGTCCCCTCTACATCCCTCAGAATACATCTAAACCCTCGCTAATCCCCTGTAAACCCCCTCTAAACCCCCTATAAAAGAACTGAATCCCTTATAAACCCCTCTAAACCCCCCTAAATTTATTCTAAAAAACCATTTAAACAAAAACTTAAGAAAAACTGCAATAAATATGCGTACAAATCACTCTAAACCCCTCTAACCTCCCTCTAAATCCCTAAAATCCGCTGCAAACCCTTCTAAACTCCTCTAAGCCCCTCTAAACATGCCTATACCCCTCTAAATCCCCCCGAAGCCACATCTAAATCCCGTAAACACCTTCAAATAACTAAATAACTTTCAAACCAACTAAACCCATCTAAACACCCTCTAAACCACACGAAACCCCTCTAAACCCACTCTAAATCCCTCAACACCCATTAAACCTCCTTTGAATCCTTCAGAACCGTCCTAAACCCGAACCTCCCCTAAACCCCTCTAAACCCGGTAAAGCCTCTCTAAAACCCTCTATCCGCCCTATAAACACATATTCACCAATCTGAACCACTTGTAAACCATTGTAAACTCCTCCAAACCCATCTAAACTCATTCTAAATTGCTCACAACGCCTCTAGTTCACTTCCAACCCCACCTAATCCCTCTAAACCCCTCTAAATAACTCTAAATCCATCTAAACCACTCTAAACAACCTCAAAGCCCATCCAAACCTCTCTAAATCCCCTACCCCCCTCTAAACCCATCGAATCCCCTCCAAATACCCTTTAAACCACTAAACCCCTCTAAACACTCTATAAATCGGCACGGACTGGAAGGGCCGAGAGGGCCTGTTTCCGTGCTGTAATTGTTATATGGTTAAATCATCTAATCCCATCTAAACTACTAAACCACTTCTAAACCCACCTAAACCTCTCTCAACCCCACTAAAATCCTCCAAACCACTTCCAAACAATTCTGAAACCCTCTACACCGCTCAAAACGCCCCGTAACCCCATATAAACCCCCCCCAAATCCCTCCAAACCCGTCTAAACGACATCTAAACAACTCTAAAACCCTCTAAACCCCGTTAAACACCCTCTAATCCCAGCGAAAACCATATAAAACCCTCTAAACCCCCAAGGTCCCCTCTAAATACCCTCTAAATCACTCTAAACCACTTCTGAGCCCCTCCAAACCACACTAAACCCCTGTAAACCCGCTCTAAATCACTCTAAACCCCATTAAAACCCATCTGCATCCCTCAAAACCGTTCTAAACCCCAACCTCCCCTAATCCCTCTAACCCCTGTAAAGCCCCTCTAACACCCTCTATACCCCTTATACACACATCTAAACCCATCTGAACCACGTCTAAACCCCTTTATACTCCTCCAAACCCATCTAAATCAATTCGAATCCCTCTAAACCCATCTAGACCACCACTAAACCCCTCCAAACCCCTCTAAAACCATCTAAACCCTCTGAATTCCTCACAACCTCTCTAAACCCTCTAACCCCCTCTAAACCCCATTTAACCCCCCTGTAAACCCCTCTGAACCACGTAAACCCCTCTAACCCCCCTTTAAACCCCTGTGAACCAGTAAACCCCTCTAGAGCCTTCTAAACCCCCATAAACCACTCAAAACACCGCAAAACACATCGAATCCCCTATAAACCGCTCGAAACTGCTCTAAACCCTCTAAGTCCTTCTAATCACCCAGTAAATTTCCTCTACAACCCTGTGAACACCGCTAAACACTCTACAAACCCTCTATACCCCCTCTAAGCCATTCTTACCCAACCAAACCCACTCAAAATCAGTCAAAATGCCTCCAAAACCCTTCTAACCCTAATCCCCTCTACAACCCACTAAATCAACTATAAACGCATCTAAACCCCTATACACCTCGTAAAAACCCCTCTAAAACCCCTTCTAAACCCATGAAAATCATTGCAAACCCTTCTAAACCACTGAAAACAACTCTAAAGACCCCTATACCCCTCTAAACCCCTCCTAGCCCCCTCTAAATCCCTCGAAACCAAGTAAATACCTCTAAAACCCGCTAAACCTTTCGAAACACACTCTAACCCCATCTAAACCCCCCCCAGAGACCTCTAATTCCCTTTAAGTAACTTCTAAACCACGCTAAACCCCTCTAAACCACAAAGCCACTCATAACCCTCTAAATCCTTCTAAAGCCCATTAAACCTCATCTGAATCACTCTAAACCTTATTAAACCTCAACCTCCCGTAAACCCTTCTAACCCCCCGGTAAATCCCCTGTAAAACCTTCTATACCCCCTATACACACATCTCAACCCATCTGAACCACTTCTAAATCCCTCTATACTACTCCAAACCCATCTAAACCCATTCTAACCCACCTAAACCCCCTCAAACTCCCTCTAAACCTCCTCTAAATCCATCTAAACCCCTCTAAACCCCACCTAATCCACTCGAAAACGCCCTTTAAAAAAAAAAAAAACCCATGCAAACCACTGTCAACCCGTCTAAACCCCTCTAAGCTGCCCTAAAACCCTCTAAACCCCTCTACACACATCTAAACCCCATGATGCACTAAACACATCTACACCCCTCTAAACCCCTCTAAACCCCACAAAATCCCCTCTACATCCCTCAGAACACCTTTAACCCTCTAAACCCCCCTAAACCTCTCCAAACCCCTCGAAACCCCATTAAACGCCCTCCAAATCCCTCAAAACGCTTTAAAACCCTTCTAACCCCATCGAACCCCATATAAACCCCTCTAAACACCCCAACATCAACTCTAAGCCCATCTAAACCACTATAAACGTCCTACAAATTTATCTAAACCCCTCTAAACCACCCCTAAACCCCTGGAAATCACTGTAACCCCTCCTAAACCCCTCTAAAGGCAGATAAATGCCCACTAGACCCCTCAAACCCCCTCGAAACCTCCTCTGAACCCCCACGTAAAACAACTCTAAACCCTCTAAACATAATCTAACCCCATCTGAACACCTTCTAAAACCCCTCTAAACCCATCTAATCCCCTCTGAATACCCTTTGAAACAAGTTTGCAACAAGTTTATTCATGGATAAACCCTTGAGATGGACAGTCATCTCGTTTTCGAGGGGGTCCAACATATAACATACAGCACAAGACATAACATACATAGAGGCTCTCATTGACCCACCTACCCACACACCAAACCCAACCCCACTTGTTATAGTTTATGACAATTGTTAATTGACTTTACATATCCAATAATAATAGGTTATGTGTTACAGCATAATGTTGATGCATAATACCATACACCACCTATCATACATCGTGCGTTAAGTGGTACGTTGGACCCCGTCGTTTTCGAGGGGGTCCAACATTATTACTTGATATATTATTTCAAGTAATAATGGCAATGTATATACAATAGCTATGCCAAATGAATACACACAGAGCAAGCCCTTTAACCCACTAACAACCTTTAAACCCTCTAAACCCCTCTAAACCCTCTCTAACCTCCCCTACACCATACTAACCCCCGGTAAAGACCATCTGAAACCCTCTATACCCGCTACAAACACATCTAAACCAATCTGAATTACTTCTAAACCCCTCTATACTCTTCCAAATCCACATAAACACATTCGTATCCCCTCTAAACCCACCTCAACCACCTCTAAACCACCCTGGTCCCCTCTAAACCAATTTACCACTCTGAATTCATCAAACTCATCTAAATCCACTCTAACCCCCTCTAACATCCCCTAAACCCCTCTAAACCCATATAATCCCCTGTAAACCACAGTAAACCCCTCTAAACGTCCATAAACGTCCATAAACCCCTCGAAATCTCGCTAAACACTCTAAGCCCCTCTAATCCCCTCTAAACCCCACTAAATCCCCTCTACAACCACCAGAACCCCTCTAAACCCTGCCTAAACCCATATAAACCCCCTCTAAACCAATTCTAAGCCATCTAAACACCATATAAACCCCTCTAACCCCATCTAAACCCCACTAAAGCCCGCTCTAAACCACACAAATCTCCTCCAAAACACTTCTAGCCTCATCTAATCCCTCTAAACCCCATATAAACCCCTCCAAACCTCCCAAAATCAACTTTAAACACACCGAAACCCCTATAAATCCATGTAAACCCATCCAAACCCTCTCTAAACCACTAAAAACGACGAAACCATTCTAAACCCCTCTAGATACCATCTAAACCCATCCAGAACACTCTAGACCCCTCTAAACAACGTCTAACGCCATTAAACCCCTCTAAAACACTCTAAACCACACTAATCCCTTTTAAGTAACATCTAAACCACTCTAAACCCCTCTGTACCACAAAACCCATCTTAACCCGCTCTAAATCCCTCTAAACCCCATTAAACCTCATCTGAATTCCTCAAAACCGTTCTAAACCCCAACATCCCCTAAACCCCGGTAAATTCCCTCTAAAACCCTCTATACCCCTAGAAACACATCTGAACCACTTTTAAATCCCTCTATACTCTTCCAACCCCATCTAAACCCATTCTAACCTCACTGAACCCATCTAAACCACCTATAAACCTCCTCTAAATCGCCCTAAACCCCATCGAACCCACCCTTATTCCCCTTTAAACCCCTGTAAACCACTGTCAACCCCTCTAAACACCTCTAACCCCCTAAACCCCTATAAACCCCTCTAAACGCATCTAAACCCCTCTAAACGTCTCTAAACCCATCCAAACACCTCTAAACGCGCTAAACCCCTCTAATCCCCAGTAACCCCCACTAAATCCCCTCTACATTCATTTGAACCCCTCTAAACCCCATCTAAACCCACTAAACCCCCTCCCTCTAAACCCCCTTTAAACTCCCTCTCAACCCCCTCTTAACCCCATTAAACGCACTCTAAATCCATCAAAACGCATCTAAAACGCCTCTATCCCCATCTAATCCCTCTAACTCCCTCTAACCCTCCCTAAATCAACTCATCAAAGCCCAACTAAACCCTTATAAACCTACAAATCCATCCAAACCACCCCTATAACCATATAACCATATAACAATTACAGCACGGAAACAGGCCCTCTCGGCCCTTCCAGTCCGTGCCGACCATTTGTTTTCCCCTAGTCCCATCTACCTGCACTCAGACCATACCCCTCCATTCCCTTCACGTCCATATACCTATCCACTTTACTCTTAAATGTTAAAATCGATCCTGCCTCCACCACTTCTGCTGGAAGCTGATTCCACACAGCCACCACCCTTGTTTGAATCTTCCCTACCCTCAATGGGAAAAACGTATCTACGCCAACTCTTTCTATCCCTCTCATCATTTTAAAGACCTCAATCAAGTCCCCCCTTAACCTTCTGCGCTCCAAAGAATAAAGACCTATCTTGTTCAACCTTTCTCTGTAACATAGTTGCTGGAACCCTGGCAACATTCTAGTAAATCTCCTCTGTACTCTCTCTATTTTATTGACATCCTTCCTATAACTAGGCGAACAAAATTCTACACCATACTCCAGAATTGGTCTTACCAATGCCTTGTACAATTTTAACATTACTTCCCTACTCCTATATTCAATGCTCTGATTTATAAAGGCCAGCACACCAAAGGCTTTCTTTCCGCCCTATCTGCATGCGATTCCACCTTCAGGGAACTATGCACAGTTATTCCTAGATCCCTCTGTTCCACAGCATATCCTTCTCCTTGGTGAATACCGAAGAAAATAAATTGTTTAATATCTCCCCCATCTCTTTTGGCTCTGCAGATAGCTGTCCATTCTGGTTCGCTAATGGTCCAATTTGATCCCTCGTTATCCTTTTGCTATTAATATAGCTGTAGAAACCCTTTGGGTTTACTTTCACCTTTCTGCCAAAGCAACCTCATATCTTCTATTTGCCTTCTTAATTTATTTCTTAAGATTCTTTTTACATTCTTTATACTCCTCTAGCACCTCATTTACTCCATGCCACCTATAATTATTGTAGATGTCTCTCTTTTTTCGAAACAAGTGTCCAATTTCCCTTGAAAACCATGGCTCTTTCCAATTTTTACTATTTCCTTTCAACCTAACAGGGACAGAAAGATTCTGTACTCTTACAATTTCCCCTTTAAATGTCCTCCATTTCTCTTCTACATCCTTCCCCTGAAACAAAGTGTCCCAATTCACTCCTTTAAAATCCTTACGCATTCCCTCAAAGTTAGCCTTTCTCCAATCAAAAATCTCCACCCTACGTCTCCTTACATATTTGCTCTTCCAATTCACGCTCCCCATTTGGCGGTCTATAATACACCCCTAAAAGTGTTGCTACACCGTTCCCACTTCTCTGTTCCACCCAAATAGCCTCCCTAGACGAGCCCTCTAATCTATCCTGCCAAAGCACTGCTGTAATATCTTCTCTGACAAGCAATGCAACACCTCCCCCTCTGGTCCCTCCAATACTATCACACCTGAAGCAACGAAATCCTGGAATATTTAGTTTCCAATCACAGCCCTCCTGCAACCATGTTTCACTGATTGCCACAACATCATATTTCCAGGTGTCAATCCAGGCTCTAAGTTCGTCCACCTTACTTACAATGCTCCTCGCATTAAAATATACACATTTTAGAAACCCACCATCCCTTATTCTCTGTCTATTATCTTTTTCATCTTTCTCGCCTACATTTTGGATCCGAGTGCTTCCCTTCTCTGCCTCTTGCTCCACACCCTGACCACTAGCCCCCTCTACCCGAGTCCCTCCCCCAAGCTTTTCTAGTTTAAAGTCTCCCCAGTAGCCTTTGCAAATCTCCCTGCAAGGATATTGGTCCCCCTCTGCCTCAAGTGCAACCCGTCCTTTGTGTACAGATCATGCCTTCCCCAAAAGAGGTCCCAGTGATCAAGAAACTTGAATCCCTGCCCACTGCACCAGTCCCACAGCCACGCATTTATCCTCCACCTCATTTCATTCCTACTCCCACTGTCACGCGGCACAGGCAGTAATCCAGAAATCGTTACCCTTTTGGTCCTTCTCCTTAACTTTCCCCCCAACTCCCTAAATTCTCCCTTCAGGACCTCATCACTTTTTCTGCCTATGTAATTGGTACCTATGTGTATCACAGCATCAGGCTCCTCTCACTTCCTTATCAGAATCTTTTGTACACGTTCTGACACATGCGAGACCCTGGCACCAGGGAGGCAAACTACCATCCGGGTCTCCCGACTGCGTCTACAGAATCGCCTATCCGACCCCCTAACTATAGAGTCCCCTATTACAATTGCCCTCCTCTTTTTCTGATACACTTCTGAGCATCAGGGCCGGTCTCTGTGCCGGAGGCCCGGCCGCTGTTGGTGCCCCCAGCTAGGCTGTCCCCTCCAATCGTACTCAAACCTGAGTACCAATTTTCCAGGTGTACGGTCACAGGGGTACTCTCTAGCCCCTGCCTCTGCCCCTTGCCCTTCCTAACCGTGACCCACTTGTCTGCCTCCTGTGGTCTGGCAGTGACTACCTCCCTGTAGCTCCTCTCTATTACCTCCTCACTCTCCCTGAGGAGACGGAGGTCATCGAGCTGCTGCTCCAGGTTCGTAACACAGTCCTTTAGGAGCCCCATCTCAACATACCTGGCGCAGATGTGGACGTCTGAAGGGCTATCAGATTCCCTCACCTCCCACATCTGACATCCAGAACAGTACACTGCCCTGGCCTTCATACTGCCCCCCTTACACAGGATACAATATAAAGTACACAAAAAACTGGTGGGATCTGACTGTCAATCAGCTGCATACCCTGGTCCACTTCCCACCAATCAGCGGCTTCCTAAAAAAAAACCATTTCTCCAAATGGAATGTTATGGATTTCGGTAAGCCTCTGAAAAAACAAGCCCCGCGCTCGATTTTAAACCTTACCGGTCGGGTGTCGCTCCTCCCCCTCCTTCAATTCCAACGGCTCCTGTGGGCCTCTGAATAAACAAGCCCCGCGCTGGATTTTTAACCTTACCGGTCGGGTGTCGCTCCTCCCCCTCCTTCAATTCCAACGGCTCCTGTGGGCCTCTGAAAAAACAAGCCCCGCGCTGGATTTTTAACCTTACCGGTCGGGTGTCGCTCCTCCCACTCCTTCACTTCCAACGGCTCCTGTGGGCCTCTGAAAAACAAGCCCCGCGCTGGATTTTTAACCTTACCGGTCGGGTGTCGCTCCTCCCCCTCCTTCTTCCAACGGCTCCTGTGGGCCTCTGAAAAAACAAGCCCCGCGCTGGATTTTTAACCTTACCGGTCGGGTGTCGCTCCTCCCCCTCCTTCACTTCCAACGGCTCCTGTGGGCCTCTGAAAAAAACAAGCCCCGCGCTGGATTTTTAAAACCTTACCGGTCGGGTGTCGCTCCTCCCCCTCCTTCACTTCCAACGGCTCCTGTGGGCCTCTGAAAAAACAAGCCCCGCGCTGGATTTTTAACCTTACCGGTCGGGTGTCGCTCCTCCCCCTCCTTCACTTCCAACGGCTCCTGTGGGCCTCTGAAAAAACAAGCCCCGCGCTGGATTTTTAACCTTACCGGTCGGGTGTCGCTTCTCCCCCTCCTTCACTTCCATCGGCTCCTGTGGGCCTCTGAAAAAACAAGCGCCGCGCTGGATTTTAAACCTTACAGGTCGGGTGTCGCTCCCCCCCCCCCCCCTCTTCTTCCAACGGCTCCTGTGGGCCTCTGAAAAAACAAGCCCCGCGCTGGATTTTTACCCTTACCGGTCGGGTGTCGCTCCTCCCCCTCACCTTCTTCCAGCGGCTCCTGTGGGCCTCTGAAAAAACAAGCCCCGCGGTGGATTTTTAACCTTACCGGTCGGGTGTCGTTCCTCCCCCTCCTCTTCTTCCAACGGCTCCTGTGGCCCCCTAAACCCCTGGAAATTACTGTAACCCCTCCTAAACGCCTCTAAACGCCGCTAAACGCCCAGTAGACCCCACAAAACTCCTCGAAACCTCCTCTGAACCCCCACGTAAAACAACTCTAAAACCCTCTAAACTCCTCTAAAACGTAATATAAACCCATCTGAACACGTTCTAAAACCCCTCTAAACGCATTTATTCCCCTCTGAATACCCTTTGAAACAAGTTTATTCATGGATAACCCCTTGAGATGGACAGTCATCTCGTTTTCGAGGGGTTCCAAAATATATCATACAGCACAAGACATAACATACATAGAGGCTCTCATTGACCCACCTACCCACACACAGATCCCAAACCCCCTCCATCCCCACTTGTTATAGTTTATGACAATTGTTAATTGACTTTACATATCCAATAATAATAAGTTATGTGTTACAGCATAATGTTGATGCATACATAATACCATATACCACCTATCATACATCGTACGTTAAGTTGTACGTTTAAACCCTTATAAACCTCATACAAATCCATCTAAACCCTTCTAAACCACCTCTAAACGCATGGAAATGACTCGTTTTCGAGAGGGTCCAACATTATTACATGATATATTTTTTCATAGTATTATGACATAATACAATATGACCTTGTTGCACTATGCAATACAATAATACATAAGTGTAATGGCAAATGCATATACAATAGCTATGCCAAATGATCACACACAGAGCAAGCCCTTTAACCCACTAACAAGCTGTAAACCCTCGTAAACCCCTCTAAACCCTCCCTAACCTCTCCTACACCCCACTAAACCCCTGTAACGTCCCTCTGAAACCCTATATACGCCCTATAAACACATCTACACCCATCTGAATGACTTCTAAACCCCTCTATACTCTTCCAAACCCACATAAACCCATTCTTATCCCCTCTACACCCACCGCAACCACCTCTAAACCACTGACTCCCTCTAAACCAATTTAAACCCCCTCTGAATTCATCAAACTCATCTAAATCCACTCTAACCCCCTCTAACATCTCCTAAACCCCTCTAAACCCATATACACCCATGTAAACCACAGTAAACCCTTCTAAACCCCTCTAAACGTCCATAAACCCCTCTTAACCCCTATAAACGTCCATGAACCGCCTCTTAAACTCACTAAACGCCCTCTAAATCAATCAAAACGCATCTAAAACCCTTCTAACCTCATCTAATCCCTCTAACTCCCATAGTAACCCCTCTAACCGCCCCTAAATTAACTCATCAAAGCCCAACTAAACCCTTATAAACCTCCTACAAATCCATCTAAACCCTTCTAAACCACCTCTAAACCCATGGAAATGACTGTAACCGCTTCGAAACCTCTCCAACCCTTCTAAACGCCCAGTAAACCCGTCGAAACCTCCTATAACCCCCCACGAAAAACAACTCTAAAATCCTCTAAACCACTCTGAACATTATCTAAACCAATCTGAACCCATCTGAACCCATCTAAATCCCCTCTGAATACCCTTTAACCCACTAACCTCTCTAACCCCTCCAAAACCCTCAAAACCCTCTAGACCCCTCTAAACCCTATCTAAACTCACCTAAACCCAACTAAAACCCTGTAAAGCCCCTCAAAAAACCCTCTATACCCCCTATCAACACATCTAAACCCATCTGAACTACTTCCAAACCCCTCTATACTTCCAAATCCATGTAAACCCATTCTAATCCATTTTTAACCCATCTAAACCACATCTGAACCACTCTGATGCCCTCTAAACCCATCAAAACCCCCGCTGAATTCCTCAAACCCCTCTAAACCCCCTGTGACCCCCACTAACCACCATATAAACACTTGTAAACCACAGTAAACCCCTCTAAACCCCTCTAAACACCCACACACCCCTCAAACTCCTCTAAATACTCTAAGCCCCTCTAATCCCCTCTAAACTCCACTAAATCCCCTCTACAACGTTCAGAACCCCTCCAAACCCTATATAACCCCCTCTAAACCCCTCTAATCCCCCCTATAAACCATCTAAACACCTTATAAACACCTCAAAACCGCATCTGAACTCCACTAAACCCCCTCTAAATCGCACACAACGCCTCCAAAACCCTTCTAGCCCGATCTAATCCTTCTCAACCCAATATAAACCCCTCCAAACCCCTCTAAATCAACAGTAAACCCATCGGAACCCCCTATAAACCTCCTATAAATGCATCTACACCCATCTAAACCCACTCTAATTCCCTAAAAACGACTGTAAAACATTCTAAATCCCTTTCGATACCCTCTACACCCATCTAAACCCATCTAAAACTCTCTAAACTCCTCTAATCCCTTTGAAATACCTCTAACCCCCCCTGTAAACCACTCTAAACCCCCGCAAACCCGCTCTCAATCACTCCAAACACCATTATATCCAATCTGAATCCCTCAAAACCGTACTAAACCCCAGCATCCCCTAAACCCCTCTAAACCCATGTAAAGCCCCTCTAAAACCCTCTATACCCTCTATACCCCCTGTACGCACATCTAAACCAATCTGAACCACTTCAACCCCTCTAGACTCCTCCATCTAAACCTATTCTAATCCTCTCTAAACCCATCCAAACCACCTTTAAAACCAACTAAAACACTCTAAACCCATCTAAACCCCCTGTGAATTCATCAAAACCTCTCTAAACCCCCTGTAACACATCTAAACCCCCGTTAAACTCCTACAACGCTCATAACCCATCTAAACCCTATCTAAACCCCTCTAAACCCCCTCTACACCCCCTATACATCATCTAAACCACCTATAAAGCCCTCTAAACCCCTCTAAACTCCACCGAACCCCTCTAAACCCCTCCAAACACATCTAAACCCCTCTAAACCCCCATATACCCCTCCAAACATTCTAAGCCGCTCTAATCCCTACTAAACCCCACTAAATCCCCTCTACATCCCTCAGAACCTTTCTAAACCCTCTCTAAACCCCTCTAACCCCATTATAAACCCCCTCTAAACAATCTAGACCCCCTCTAAGCACCTCGAAACCCCTCTTAACCCCACCAAACCCTCTCTAAATCCCTCAACACGCCTCCAAAACCCTTATGATCCAATCTAATCCCTCGAAACCCCATATAACCACTCTATACCCCCGAAAATTAACTCTAAACCCATCTAAACCCCGATAAACCTCCTATAAATCCCTCTAAACTCCTCTAAGCCCCTCAAAGCCACATCTAAATCCCTCTAAACCACCTCTAAATAATTCTAAACCCCTCTAAACCCCTCTAAACACCCTCTACACCCATTTAAACCACTCTAAAACCCACTAACCCCATAAACCCGGTAAAGCCCCTCTAAAACCCTCTATACCCACTATACACACATCTTCACCCATCTGAACCACTTCTAAACCACTCTATACTCCTCCAAACCCATCTAAACTCATTCCAAATCCCTCCAACGCCTCTAGAACCCTTCTAACCCCATCTAATCCCTCGAAACCCCCTCTAAATAATTCTAAATCCCTCTAACCCCCTTTAAACACTGTCTAAGCCCATCTAAACCCCTCTAAACCCCCTAACCTCTTTAAGCCCATCTAATCCCCTCGAAATACCCTTTAAACCAATGAACCCCTCTAAACCCCCTCTAAAACCATCTAAACCATTCTAAACCACTCTAAACCCGCTCAAAATCGCACTAAACCCCACTAACCACCCCCCCGAATCCTCACAACCGTTCTAAAGTCCCTCTAACCTCCCCTAATACATTTTAAACCCCTCTAAACACGCTATGAATCCCTTTAAGCGCATGTAAACCCTCTACCCCCCTAAACCACTCTAAACCCCTCTAAACCCTCTAAACTGCTTTAAACCCCTGTAAAGATTCTGAGCCTTTCTAATCCCCACTAAACCTAACCAAACCCTTATAAAGTCCCTCTGCAACCCCTCAAATCCCCTCTAAACCCCACTAATTCCCCTCTACATCCCTCAGACTACATCTAAACCATCCCCAAACCCCTCCAAATCCCCACTAAACCCCCTATAAAGCCAATAAATCCCTTATAAACCCCTCTAAACCCCCCTAAAACCATCTAAACTCCAATAAACATGCGTAGAAATCCCTCTAAACCCCTTTAAACTCCCACTAAATCCCTGAAATCCACTGCAAATTCTAATCCCTCCTAAACTCCTCTAAATCCCCTCTACATCCCTCAGAACCCCTCTAACCCCTCAAACCCCCCCTAAACCCCTCGTAACCCCTCGAAAGCCCACTGAACGCCCTCCAAATCCCCCAAAACGCATCTAAAACCCTTCCAACTCCAACAAATCCCTCTAAAGCCCTCTAAACACCCCAGTATCAACTCTAAGCCCATCTAAACCACTATAAACGTTCTACAAATCTATCTATACACCTCTAAACCACCCCTAAACCCCTGGAAATCACTGTAACCCCTCCTAAACCCCTCTAAACGCCTCTAAACGCCCAGTAGAGCCCTCAACACCCCTCGAAACCTCATCTAAACCCCCACGTAAAACAAATCTAAAACCCACTAAACCCCTCTAAACATAATCTAAACCCATCTGAACACCTAAAACCCCTCTAAAGCCCTATAATCCCCTCTGAATACCCTTTGAAACAAGTTTGAAACAAGGTTATTCATGGATAACCCCTTGAGATGGACAGTCATCTCGTTTTCGAGGGGGTCCAACATACAGCACAAGACATAACATACATAGAGGCTCTCATGGACCCACCTACTCACACACCAATCCCAAACACCCTCCATCCCCACTTGTTATAGTTTAAGACAATTGTTAATTGACTTTACATATACAATAATAACAAGTTATGTGTTACAGCATAATGTTGATGCATAATACCATATACCACCTATCATACATCGTGCGTTAAGCGGTACGGACCCCCTCGTTTTCGAGGGGTTCCAAAATTATTACATGATATATTATTTCATAGTATTGTGATATAATACAATATGACCTTGCAACACTATGCAATACAAAAATACATAAGTGTAATGACAATGCATATAAAATAGCTATGACAAATGATCACACACAGTGCAAGCCCTTTAACCCACTAACACCCTGTAAACCCTCTAAATCCATCTAAACCCTCTCTAACCTCCCCTACACCCCATTAAAGCCCTGTAAAGCCCCTCTGAAACCATCTATACCCCCTATAAACACATCTAAACCCATCTGAATTACGTCTAAACCCCACTATACTCTTCCAAACCCGCATAAACCCATTGTTATCCCCTCTAAACCCACCTCAACCACCTCTAAACCACTCTGATCCCCTCTAAACCCATTTAAACCCCTCTGAATTCATCAAAGCCATCTAAATTCGCTCTAACCCCCTCTAACATCTCCTAAACCCCTCTAACCCATATAAACCCCTGTAAACCACAATAAAGCCATCTAAACCCTCTAAACGCCCATAAACCCCCCTCGGAACCTCTCTAAACACTCTAAGCCCCTCTAATCCCCTCTAAACCCCACTAAATGACCCTCAGAGCCCCTCTAAACCCTGCCTAACCCCTATAAACCCCACCTAACCCCTTATACACCATCTAAACCCCCTCTAAACCCCTCTAACTCCCTCTAAACCCCACTAAACCCCGCACTAAATCCTACAAATCTCCTCCAATGTTCTAGCCCCAACTAATCCCTCTAAACCCCATATAAACCACTCCAAACCTCCCTAGGTCAACTCTAAACTCACCGAAACCCCTATAAACCTCATATAAATCCATTCTAAACCCCTCTAAACCGCTCTAAACCCCCTCTAAACCCCCTCTAAACACCCTCTAAACCACTCTAAAGCCCCCTAAAACCGCTCTCAATCACTCTAAACCCCATTAAACCCTATCTGAATCCCTTAAAACCGTACGAAACCCAAACATCCCCTACACCCCTCTAAACCCTTGTACAGCCCCTCTAAAACCCTATATACCCTCTATACACACATCCAAACCCATCCGAACCACTTCTAAACAACTTTATACTCCTCCAAACCCATTCTAAGCATCTAAAACCCCATCCAAACCACCTTTAACTCCAACTAAAACATTCGAAACCCATTTAAACCCTCTGAATTCCTCAAAACCTCTAAACCTTCTTGTAACTCCTCTAAACCCGCTTTACACCCATGAAAACACTGTAAACCCCACTAAACTAATCCCCACTAAAGCCAACTAAATCCCTATAAAGTCCCTATGAAACCCCTCTAATCCCCTCTAAACTCCACTAAATCCCCTCTACATCCCTCAGAATATCTCTAAACCCCCTCTAAACCCCTCTAAACCCCTCTAAACACCATATAAACCCACTAAACCCCTTATAAACACCCCCAGACCCCCTTAATTAACTCTAAACCCATCTAAATACCAACAAACATCCGTAAAAGTCCTCTAAACCCCTCTAAAATCCCTCTAAAACCCCTAGCCCCATCTGAACCCATCTAATCCCCTCTAAATACCCTTTAAACTACTAAACCCCACTAAACCCCCTCTAAAACCCTCTAAACCACTAAATCACTCTAAACCCACTCTAAATCACCTCTAACCCCCACTAAGCCCCCCCCCGAATCCTTCCCAACCGTTCTAAAGCCCCTCTATCCTCCCCCAATTCCCTTTAAACTCCTCTAAACCCCTTCTAAATCCCTCATACGCATGCAAACCCATCTGAAGCACTTCTAACCCCACCTATACCCCTCTAAATCCCTCCAAACCCCACTAAACCTCTCTCAACCCAACTAAACCACATGAAACCACTTCCAAACAACTATAAAACCATCGAAACACCTCTAATCGCCCCATAAACCCCTCTAAATCCAAACCCATAAGCATTTTGCAAGTTTCTATAAAATCCCCCCTCAGTCTTCTAAACTATAGCCAAGTCTATCCAGTCTTTCCTCGCATGATACTCCTGACATCCCAGGAATCAGTCTGGTGAACCTTCTCTGTACCCCCTCTATGGCAAGCATGTATTTTCTCAGATTTGGAGACCAAAACTGTATGCAATATTCCAGGTATGGTCTCACCAATACCCTGTACAACTGCAGTAGAACCTCCCTGCTCCCATACACAAATCCTTTCGCTATGAATGCTAACATACCATTTGCTTTCTTCACTGCCTGCTGCACCTACATGCCTACTTTCAATGATTGGTGTACCATGACACCCAGGTCTCGATGCATCTCCCCTTTTCCTAATTTGCCACCATTCAGATAATGGTCTACCATACTGTTATTGCCACCAAAAGTGGATAACCTCACATTTATGCACATTATACTGCATCTGCCATGCATTTTCCCATTCACCCAGCCTAGCCAAGTCACCTTGCAGCCTCCTAGCATCCTCCTCACACCTAACACTACCCCCCAGCTTAGTGTCAGCCGCAAACTTGGAGATGTTCCATTCAATTCACTCGTCCAAATCGTTAATATATATTGTAAATAGCTGGGGTCCCAGCACTGGGCCTTGTGGTACCCCTTTAGTCAGTGCCTGCCATTCTGAAAATGACCCGTTTACTCCTACCCTTTGCTTCCTGTCTGCCAGCCAGTTCTCCATCAACATCAACACTGAACCCCCCAATACCGTGTGCTTTAAGTTTGTACACTAATCTCTTATGTGGGACCTTGCCGAAAGCCTTCTGAAAGTCTAGATATAAAACATCCACTGGTTCTCCCTTATCCACTCTGCTAGTTACTCCTCCGTCAGGACAGACCTTTCGTAAATCCTTGCTGACTTTGTCTTAATGATGTACTGCTATCCCATCTTTATAATAACTGATCAGTTTTCCCCACTATCAGATCAACTGGTTAATGGTTTGTAATGAAAAGCCGGTTCCATTAGCTACCCTTCGTCAGGAACTACTGCAGAATCCACTTGCTGACTACTTATCGGTCCTTTAATCCATTCAATTTGCCCAACCACCACTTCTCCGGCTATGATTTCAGTTGATTTGACCTCGGTGCCTTGCTATTTCCATTCCTTTTCAAAGTGTTAGTTGGTCTGCCATGTCCTTGTTCCCCGTGATCAATTCACCTGTTTCTGACTGCAAGGGACCTACATTTGCTTTAACATATCTTTCTCTTCACATATCTATAAAATATTTTAGAATTTTTAGAATCTATCAACCCTTTTAAAATTGATTGCCAGTCTATCTTGGCCAATTCACTTCTCATAACTTCAAAGTTACCTTTGTTTAAGTTCAGAACCCTTGTATCTGACTTAATTATGTCACTCTCCATCCTAATGAAGAACTCAGCCATACTATGGTTACTCTTGCCCTAGGGGCCACGCACAACAAGACTGCTAACTAACCCTTACTCATTACTCAATACCCAGTCTAGAATAGCCCGCTCTCTCGTTGGTTCCTCTACATGTTGGTTTAGAAAACTATCCCGCATACATTCCAATAAATTCTCTTCCTCAGCACCCCCTGCGCATTTGATTCACCCAAACTATATGTAGATTGAAGTCACCCATTATACCTGTTTTACCCTTGTCGCAAGCATTTCTAATTTCCTGTTTGATGCCGTCCCCAGCTCCACTACGACTGCTAGGTGGCCTGTACACAACTCCCACTAGCGTTTTCTGACCCTTAGAGTTTCGCAGCTCTACCTATATCGATTCCACATCCTCCAAGCTAATGTCCTTCCTTTCTGTTGCATTAATCTCCTCTATCACCAGCAACGCTATCCCACCCTCCTTTCCTTTCTGCCATCCCTCCTGAATATTGAATACCCCTGGATGTTCAGCTCCCAGCCTTGGTCCCCCTGGAGCCATGTCTCCGTGATCCCAACTATTGCACAGTCATTAATCGCTATCTGCACATTCACCTCGTCCACCATATTACGAAAGTTCCTTGCATTGAGACACAAAGCCTTCAGGCGTTTTACAACACTCTTATTCCTTATACAATTTTGTTGACAAGTGGTCCCTTTTGAGTTTTGCCCTGGAAACCCACCACCTCTTATTCTCTGTTTGATACTTTTTTCTTCTTCCCCCCCCTACATGTTGGGTCTGTGTGCTTCCCTTCTCTGTCTCCTGCTTCCGACCCTGTCGACTGGCTTTCTCTATTTGATTCCCTCCCCCCAACCGTTCTAGTTTAAAGCCCCCCCCCCCCGGTAGCCTTTCCAAATTTCCCTGCCAGTATACTGGTCCCCCTCGGGTTCAAGTGCAACCCGTCCTTTTTATACAGGTCACTCCTTCCCCAAAAGAGGTTCGATTGACCCAGAAACGAATCCATGCCCTCAGCACTAATCCTTCAGCCATGCCTTTATCATCCACCTTGCTCCATTCCTACTCTCACTGTCGCGTGGCACAGGAAGTAATCCTGAGATTGTTATGTTTGCGGTTATTTTCCTTAACTCTCATCCTAACTCCCTACATTCTCCTTTCAGGATCTCTTCTATTTTATTACCTATGTCATTGGTACTGTGAGGGATAAAGTAATTAAACCCTAAAAAGAAAGGAGTTTTAAAGATAATTCAAACAGAGAGGGGCTGGAGAGAGGATTCTGACACAGCGGTGTCTGAAGGTTGCCAGACCCATCCTTGAGTCCTTGAGTAAGAAGTGATAGCATTGTAAAGCGGTAGAAGGGAGTGATGTAGAGAGATCCCTATCAGTGGAAGGGAGTGATAGATGGGACCCTTGTCACTATAGCTTAGCTTTAGTACTGATATAGGAGAACTGAGAGGGTTCACTAGGAGGTGAGTAAAACTAGGCCAGGTCATGAGCAACTGAGCATGCTTAATAGAATAAATGAATATTACAACACACCCCCGGTGGGATGTACCTACAGATTGTGCACCTCCGACCCTGATTGGAGAAGAGTCCAGAGGGGAGGTTGAATGTAAGATTCTGTGTATAAAGGGGGATGATTTCTCTGGCTTCGGTGTGTCTCGAATTGGAGAGGCACCCGGTCTGCAGACTCGTAAAATAAAGAAATCTCTTGCTTCCAAGATTTAGTCTTTGAGTATTAATTGTGAGCATAAAGTGTACCTCACAAATTGGGGGCTCGTCCGCGATCGCCACTCCGGCTGCTTGGTGGAGGCAAAGAAGGAGGGGAAGGTGCACCCTGCTGATTTCAGCAGTCTCTGATCTCCTTGCTTGCCATCAGCAGTTTGAGCGAGTGATATTCGGTGAAAAGACTCGGGAAGCAAGAGGGGGTGTAAGGTAAATACGTACGGGACGGTCGAGCGATTCTTGTGCAAAGGACCCAGGTTAGAAAAGCGACTATTAAGTATTACCTGGGCGACCGGGGTCTGTCGGACGGGAATAGTCCGACGAGATAATGGGAACCCGGAACGGGAGAAGTAAGGGTCCGGGGAAACGGGATGAGGCTCATACTGATATGGAGCCTAACATTCCGCCCGATAGTCCGTTGGGGCGAATGTTGTATGGATGGGGTGAAGGGAACACCCGGGGTAAGAGTAGAGAAACTATGATAAAGTTTTGTTATTTTGAGTGGCCAAAGGAGCCTATTCGAGGGAGCGCAGTGTGGTGGCCGCGGTTGGGTTCAAATGAGGACTGGGTGAGACAGGCGTTTAATGTTTTTATGAAAAATATTGTGTTGTTTCAAACAATCTCATTGAAGTAAGAATGGAACTAATGTGTGTGTGTAAAAACCGTTTTTGTATGAATGAGGAAGTTTGTATATGTGATAGGTTTATTTGCTGTGGCCACATGTTGTAAGGGTATGTGTGTGTGTTCCTTTAAGAAATTGTAAGCAATGGGGGAGGTTATCGTAAGGTAACGGACAACGCTTTGTATCATCGCAACTTAAAAAGGGGAAGTTGGAAAATGTAGGTTGCTTGGCTTCTATAGATTTCTTTTCAGTAAAGTTAATTTGGAAAATTGTTAGTCGTATGTATTTAAACTAGGAATTGGAATTTGGGAATTATAGGGGGAATGGTTTGAACAAAATTAGAAATAAGTTAATTGCTGAACAACAAGCAACTTTTATGGTTTGTTTAGATAAACATTCTGGTTGGAGAAGGGTAATAAATTAATGAGGCCCAGGGAAAAAAAAGGAGTTGGCAGACAATGATGTCAATAAGGGGAAGTTTGTTTACTTCAGAAGAAAGACAGATGGTCAGACAGGCAGGATAAGGGGTTACAGGCTCAAGCGGGAGCAGTAAAATATCCCATCACTGCGCCGGATTGGAGTAACCAAACAGAGGAAGGAAGAAAAGGTATGAGAGATCTCAGGGAGATAATAATCAAGGGAATCAGAGAAGCCGTTCCCAAGGGACAGAATTTCGAACGGGCTTTTGAAAATCAGCAGAACAAGGACGAACCTCCAACAGTGTTCTTACAAAGATTAAGGAAGAATGTCCAGCAGTATTCGGGGATAGACCCTGATACGACCGCAGGTCAGCAGTTGTTGAAGGTTAATTTTGTAACAAAATCATGGCCAGATATTAGAAAGAAATTGGAAAATTTGGAAGATTGGAATGAAAAACCATTGAATCATTTGTTAACAGAGGCTCAAAAGGTATATGTAAGATGGGATGAGGAGAAACAGAAGGGAAAGGGAAAAAATGATGTTGCAAGCAGTACAGCAAGGAGTACAGAAGGGGGGAATCGAAGGTGATAGAAGGCCGGGTGCTCGTGGAGACCGAGGAAGAGGAAGCGGTAGTATTAGAGGACGAGGTAGAGGTGAATGGAGGGACCGAAGTTGGGGTCCCCGTGAAAACAAGGAACAAGGATCAGGAGGGTGGTACACGGGGCCACCCCGGTGTTATTATTGTAAAGAGCCGGGTCATTTCAAGAGGGAATGTCCCAAGCGACGACGGGAGGTGCAGTCGTACGCACTCATGGAGGAAGAATAGGGGAGTCAGGGGTTCCGCTCCCTGGGGTGTATGGGACACACACGGGAACCACTGGTAAACTTGAAATTAGGACCTCAGGGAGAGGATATGATATTTATGGTAGATTCGGGAGCAGAAAGATCGAGTGTAACTAAGGTACCAGAAGGAATGAGATTGGGTAAAAAACAAGTTAGAATCTCAGGGGTAGAAGGGAAAGTGATGACATTACCCGAGGTACAAGGGGTGGTGGTAAAATATGAGAATCGGGAAACTACGGAAGATTTAATCTTGGTACCCCAGGCAGGGATACATTTGATGTGGAGGGACTTACAAATCCAATTAGGAATGGGAACAGCCCTCGTAGGGGGACAGATAATAGTCCAATTGTATAAATTGACCACAGAGGACGAGGGAAGAATAGTCCCGCAGGTGTGGGCCAAGGAAGGAAACCGGGGTGGGCTGCAGATCCCACCCTTGAAAAGAGCTCTGAAAAAGAAAATGAGATAGTACGGGTAAGGGAATATGTAATTTCTATGGAAGGAAGGAGAGGACTTCAGCCAATTATAGAGAACTTACTAAAGGACGGTATATTAGAGAGTTGTATGTCCCCATATAATACCCCCGTACTCCCTGTAAGGAAGACCGACGGGACGTTCAGATTGGCCCAGGATCTCAGGGAATTAAATAAGGTAGTGAGAACGCGACACCCGGTAGTCCCGAACCCGTATACCATAATGGGACGGATACCCCCGAATCACAAGTGGTTCAGACGATTTATTACTATCAGGGGAAGAAGTGGAGGCAGTTAAGGACGCAACAATAGCCCTCCTGAACTTTCTGGGGGAAAAGGGGTTGAGAGTGTCTAAAAGTAAATTACAGTTTGTAGAACGAAAAGTTAAATATCTAGGACACCTGATAAGCGATGGGAAAAGGAAAATAAACCCGGAAAGGATAGCGGGAATTACCTGACTGCCAATGCCGACGAATAAGAAGGAGATTAGGAAGTTTCTTGGACTGATTGGATATTGTAGATTATGGATAGATGACTATACCAGACAGGTTAGGTTTCTATATGATAAATTAGGTGAAGAAAATGATAAAGTAAAGTGGGAGTCCGGGGACGAACACCAGTTTAGGATACTAAAGAACAGTTTAATCACTGCCCCTGTACTGGCTCTCCCGTCTATTGACCAGCCATTCCATCTTTAAGTGAATGCAGAAAAAGGAATTGCGCTGGGAGTACTAACCCAAGAGAAAGGAGGGAAGCGGCAGCCCGTCGCGTTCCTCTCCAAACTCTTGGATCCAGTATCGCGGGGATGGCCAGTATGTATTCAAGCGGTAGCGGCAACAGCAGTGTTAGTGGAGGAAAGTAGGAAATTGACGTTTGGAGGAACTCTGGTGGTGTCCAATCCCCACACGGTCCGGACGATACTAACTCAGAAGTCCAGTCGGTGGTTGACGGATTCTAGAATCTTGAAGTATGAGGTTATACTCATGGAAAAGAATGATTTGACCTTAGTAACGGATAAAAACCTAAATCCCTCTCAGTTTTTGTACTCGGCAGGTACTGAGCAGGAAGGGGAGTTACCAGAATATGATTGTAGTGAGATAATAGAACTTCAGACAAAGAGTAGGGAAGATTTAGAAGAACGACCGCTCGAGACAGGGGAAAGATGGTTCATTGATGATTCTTCCCGATGCATTTACGGAAAAAGGTATAGCGGGTATGCTATAATAACCGGAGAAGGGTTTGAAAAAGTGGAAGCAGGCAGGTTACCAGGAAGTTGGTCCGCGCAAACGTGTGAACTCTATGCACTACTGAGGGCATTGGAACTATTTAAAGGGAAAGAAGGAACTGTGTATACGGATTCCAAGTATGCCTTTGGGGTGGTACACACCTTTGGGAAAAATTGGAAAGAAAGAGGGATGATTACAGCTAGAGGGAAAGAGTTGGCTCATGAACACTTAATTGAGAAAGCTTTGGAAGCACTAAAATTGCCAGAAAGAATAGCGGTGGTCCATGTAGCAGGCCACCAGAGAGGGAATTCGCTGGAAGCTAGAGGGAATAGGGCAGTCGATAGTGCCGCTAAGACAGCGGCGACGGAAGGAACGGTAAAAATGCTGTCTCTAATACCGTTGAGAATAGAGAAGATACCTGTATTCTCGCGGGAGGAGGAAGATAAAATGAATGAGTTGGGTGTCCGGCGCTCCACGGACGGGAAGTGGTGGACGCCGGACGAAAAACAAATAATTACTAAAGGATTGACGAGGGATTTGATTAGACAACTACATTCGCAATCGCACTGGGGAGCTTACGCTCAGTGCGACACGATCCTACGGACTTATGCCTGTAGAGGCATTTATACTTTAGCCAAGCAGGCGGTGTCTGGTTGTGTAGTGTGTCAAAGGGTGAATAAGAAGGTAATGAGAGCTGTCCCAGGGGGAGGACAACAATTGGCCATTAGACCCTTCCAGAGAATACAGGTAGACTTCACAGAATTACCAAAAGTACAGCAGTGGAAATATCTTCTGGTTATAGTGGATCACTTCACCAGGTGGGTAGAGGCATTTCCCGCGATAAATGCCACTGCCCAGGCAGTCACTAAGATACTGCTGGAACAAATCATCCCACCAGTAATTGAATCCATAGACTCAGATTGAGGAACACATTTTGCTTCCAAGGTGCACCTATTAATTTGTCGCGCCTTGGGAATAAACTGGAAGCTGCATACTCAATGGCACCCCCAGAGTTCGGGGAGAGTGGAGCGGATGAATGCCACTCTAAAAATATAGATAACTAAATTAATGGAGGGGACGGGGTTACCCTGGACTAAATGTCTACCAATTGCTCTATTGCGAATACGGACGGCACCACGAAAGGATATTGCGGTGTCTCCCTATGAAATGTTGTTTGGATTGCCTTATTTTGGGAAGGTGGAAGGCACACCAACCTTTGAGGGAGGTGATGTATTCTTGAGGAACTATTTACTGGCAGTGTCCCGTTCCCTTACAGAATTAAAAGCTAAAGGATTATTGGCTCAAAGCCCGCCACTTGACTTTCCAATACATGCTGTAAAGGCCGGCGACTGGGTACTGGTCAAAAATTGGAAGGAGGACAAACTCCAGCCCAGGTGGACTGGACCGTACGTAGTATTACTGACAACCGAGACAGCAATACGAACAAAAGAAAAAGGGTGGACCCACTCGATCCGGGTTAAAGAACCCGTCGATTCACCCGTTCCTGAGGAGGAGGAACAGTGGATGGTGCAGCCGGGAAGTAAACCCCTAACAGTAATTTTTAAAAAAAGCATTGAATGTGTAACTGACAGTATGAAAGGAGCAGTCGTGGTATTGTTTGCTTTGTATGTAATTGTTGTAAAAGGTGTTAATAATTGTGATAAATGTTATCATCCTATTCATTACAGAGGGGTAAAAACCAGAACATTTACCTATCATTCCCATGTGAACAAAGTATGCCATGACCGAAAGACTAGAACCATTTGTAAAGAGGGGGGAAAGGAGTATTTGATGGCAGGCAATAGGGGGTATATATGGAAGTTTGGGGCCGTTACCTGCTCAAGGGGAGAGAGATGGATTTGTGTACAGTTACTTTTCCCTTCTCAGATCGTAAAATGGGCAATAGATAAGAAGAACGAGGAAGTAATAAAAGAGGTTACTAAGGTAGTAGTCACTAAGCCTCCCCCTCCCCCACATACTCAGCCTCAAGTGCACCAGACACTGTACGAAGAAATAAAGAAGCAGATCGAAATCCCTGAAGGAGAAAAAAAACCTGTTTGTGGACTTGGCCCTAGCTGGGACCCTGAATGTGACTAACTGTTGGGTTTGCGGAGGACCACTGATGACTTCACGTTGCCCGTGGAGGGGATCCATTGTTGAAATATGGGACCTGATGGGGTAGAGCCTGACAGTTGGACAAGACCGAGATCCCCAGATATGGGTCCTGGCAGACGCTCCGGTCGGGACTGAGTGTATCGCTAGGCCCTGGGCAAAGGATGCCGTCCTAGTAGGCAGCCGCCCCTGCCAGCGCATCGTCACCCAGTGGCCAAATCAGTCCCGAGTGTGGTGGCCAGAGGAGCCTAAATGGTATCTAACTAAGAAATATGGGAAAAACTGCGGGGGCGCTGGAAATGCTGGCAAAGCGGCAGACGCAGATGAGAGCAGCGATATACCAGAACAGGTTAGCCCTCGATTACCTCCTGGCAGAAGAAGGAGGGGTATGCGGGAAATTCAACCTCTCTAATTGCTGTTTGAACATCGATGATAATGGACAGGCAGTGATGGACATATCAGAAGGGATCCGTAAGTTGGCGCATGTTCCAATACAAAAGAGGAATTCGATTATGGGAACCCAATGGTGAGATTCCATCCTCGGAGGAACATGGTGGAGAACGGTAGGACTTGTGTTTCTATGTGCAGAGGCTGGACTGATCTTTATCCCCTGTTGTATCCCTTGTTTTAGGGAACTTATTACCAGAAGTATGTCAGATGCAGGCTGTAGTCATGCCTATGGGAGAGAAAGGGGAAATACAGAAAATAATGATAATGCGGCCAGGGGAAGTTTATGATTTACAGGAGGAAAAGATTTAGGACAATATTACGTCAGTTCGAGTTGAAGGAACTTAAAATGAGGGTTTAATCAGTGTATGCGTAGCAAAAGAAAAAGGCAGGATTGTGAGGGATAAAGTGATTAAACCCTATTAAAGAAAGGAGTTTTAAAGAGAATTCAAACAGAGAGGGGCTGGAGAGAGGATTCTGACACAGCGGTGTCTGAAGGTTGCCAGACCCATCCTTGAGTCCTTGAGTAAGAAGTGATAGAATTGTATAGCGGTAGAAGGGAGTGATGTAGAGAGATCCCTATCAGTGGAAGGGAGTGATAGATGGGACCCTTGTCACTATAGCTTAGCTTTAGTACTGATATAGGAGAACTGAGAGGGTTCACTAGGAGGTGAGTAAAACTAGGCCAGGTCATGAGCAACTGAGCATGCTTAATAGAATAAATGAATATTACAACACACCCCTGGTTAAGAAATTGCTCATTACCATGAACATGTTTGAACATGCAATGTATGATATGGGAGGTGCGAGGGGATGTACGGTGGGATGTACCTACAGATTGTGCACCTCCGACCCTGATTGGAGAAGGGTCCGGAGGGGAGGTTGCATGTAAGATTCTGTGTATAAAGGGGGATGATTTCTCTGGCTTCGGTGTGTCTCGAATTGGAGAGGCACCCGGTCTGCAGACTCGTAAAATAAAGAAATCTCTTGCTTCCAAGATTTAGTCTTTGAGTATTAATTGTGAGCATGAAGTGTACCTCGCAGTACCAATATGTACCACGGTCCCAGACTTCCCTCCCTCCCTTTTCAGGATATCTTGCACACGTTCAGACACATCCCGGACCCTGAATTGCCAATCTGACCCCGTAACTATAGAGTCCTCTATTACTGACGCCCTCCTCTTCTTTTCCTTACCCTTCTGAGCAACAGGCCTGGTGTCGGTATTGCAGGCCATGTCTCTGTTGCTACCCCGAGGTAGGCTGCCCCCCCAACAGCACTCAAACAGGAATACTTATTTCCAAGGTGAAGAAGGCTCAAAGACACCTTAAAGTCTTCAGTACTTTTATTAAGCACACGTCATACATAGCCCTGGCTGTACGTGGTCTGTCACGAACACCAGAGAGAGAGCTAGGGGCGTGTGGGTTGCAATTATACTAAATGTCGGGGGGAGTGGTTAGCATGGACCTCGTTACTATCAATTAAAGGTGTACACACATATATCTACATCCTTCCTCTACCAAAACAAACAGTGAGTGACAGGGCGACCACGTCTCATGCGCCAGGGTGAGTGCAAACAGTAAAGCACAGGGATACAGGATCACACGTAATCGCCGTAACGGACCAGGCGACCAGACCGGGTCCGCACCTCGCCATCACCTCCTTCCCCGACAGGAACAAGCGGGGACGCCGGGTCATGGTGGGGGCTACGGACAGGAGAACTCCTTGGCGACGAAGGCAGCGGGGAGGGAGGCGAAGAAAAGGGCGCGGAAGCCGGAGAAAGCGGGACCGCAGCCGGGAGGCGCTCCGGAGGAGGACGAGGGGAGGCCGGCCCCAGGGGAATGGGCAAAGCACAGGGCGCGAAACAGGAGGCAGCGGGGGGGCATACGGAGCCGCCGGGGGTGGGAGAGGCTCGTTCACGAGGCCGGAGATGCTGGCGGGACCGGCGGTACACCCTTCCGTCGCGGTTTTGACAAGGTTATGAACGAGGGGAACGGCAGAGCCGTTCGACCACGGCCAGCCTGGAACGGCCAGAAGGGGACCACATACGGGATGAACCTGGCCGGGGAGAAGAGGGCAGAGGACACGGCAGGACCTGTGTGGGACGCTTCTGGATACTGTGTCTTTCGGTAATGCGCTCCCGGACCAAGGCAGGATTAAAGACGGGAAGGGGACAGGGATGCTGAGACAGCGGGACCGTGGGCCTCGTGACCCTCGGGATGAGTCGCTGAGCCGGGGAGCCCAGGGCATGGTCGCGGGAGATGTTTGCGGAGGTTCAGCAGGGCCAGGTAGATGTCGGTGCGGGATAGGCGGCAACAACGTTCCAACAATCCTTTAGCACTGCGGACCGCGCGCTCGGCCAGTCCATTGCTCTGTGGGTATTCCGTGTGGATGCTGGTGTAATGACGAAAGTTCCAAGCTCAGCAAAATTCGCGGAACACGGCACTGGTGAACTGGCTGCCGTTGTCCGACTGCAGGCTGACGGGGGACCCGAAGGTGGCAAAGTGGCGGCGCAACTTGTCGATGATCTCTGCGGAGGAAGAGAGGGAGTGGAGCTGGTCAACTTCAAACCAGCTGGAGTAAGAGGTCGACAAGCACCAGGAAGTGCTTTCCCTGCCACTCGAAGATGTCGGTTGCTTAGCGCAGACCATGGGAGGTCAGCAGCCGGCCCCTGCTGCAGGAGCGGCTGCCGCTGTTGCTGTGGAGCGAGGCTTGTTGCAGGTAGGGCACGCGGAGACCCTGTCCCGGAAGTAGCGAGGCATGTCGGGCCAGAAGAATGGCTTCTGAGCGATGGGAAGGGTCGGCTCGGCCCCAGGATGGCCACGATGAGCGGTCTCGAAGTATTGTTCCCGTAGTGCTTCGGGCACCACACCTTGTGCCCCTTCACAATCACACCACCACGCAGGCACCAACTCGTCACGAACCAAGAAGTAAGGCACCGCAGCGGCCGGCAGGAAGGAACGGTGGTTCTGGCCAACCCTGCCTGATGATCGCGGCCAGCTGCTGTAGCGAAGCGTCTTGCCGCCGTGTGCTCGGCTAGGGACTTCAACTGTCCGGAGGGCACGAAGTTCACGCCCAGGACCATCAGATCGGACGTCTCGTACGGATGCTGGGTTGTGGATGAGAGAGGCGCCCGAGACAGCGTGTCCGCAACAACCATGTCCTTGCCCTTTGCGATTAAACCACTGTGAAAGTGAAGCGTTGTAGCTGGACATCATGCGCTGGAGCCGGGAGGAGGCCGTGTGTATTGGCTTTGTTGAGGATGGTGACCAGAGGCTGGTGGTCCGTCTCGACAGTGAAGCAGTTGCCCAGGATATAGTCTTTGAATTTGGAGCAGGCAAAGACAACTGCCAGCAGTTCTTTCTCAATCTGGGCATTTAGTGTTGTTCAGCGGAACGTCATTGTGTGGGACGCGTAGGATACAGGCAGTTGCACCGCGTCATGGATCTGCAGGCAGGCGGCCCGAGGCCAAAAACTTAGAGGCATCACACGTGAGAACGATGGGGCGCTGGAGGTCGAAGTACTTCAGCGTTGGTATGCTGACCAGCTTAGATTTGAGGGTGTCAAATGCACGCTGGTGTTGCGGGAACCAGGGCCCAGGCAGTGTCCTTTTTCACCAGATCACGCAGAGGGGCACTCAGTTCACTCAGGTCGGGGATGAAACTTTCCCAGGTAGTTGACCATGCCCAAGAAGAAGCTGCAGTCCAGGCACGTCAGCAGAGTGCAGGCATCTCGGGTATTGCGGCCGTCTTCTGCGGGTCGGGCTTCAGCCCCGATGCCGTGAAAACATGCCCCACGTAGGTGACCTCAGGGACCCGGAATCGGCACTTTTTCGGGTTGACTTTCAGGTTGACCTCCCGGGCCCGCTGCAGCACCTGGCGAAGGTGGTGGTAGTGCTCAGCGACATTCTCCCCATAGACCAGGATGTCGTCGACAATGATGGCACACGGAAGTCCAGCAAACAGTTGTTCCATGGTCCTCTGGAACACCTCGCTGGCAGAGTTGATCCCAAACGGCATGCGGAGGAAGCGATACCTGCCGAAGGGCGTGCTGAAGGTTGTCAGGTGCGATCTAGAGGTATCTGCCAGAACGAACTCTTGGCATCAAGAACCGAGAACACGGTGGCAGGGCCAACCTGCGCAGCAACATCCTCCACCGTCCGCATGGGATAGTGCGGGCACCTGATGGCCAAGTTCAAGTCCTTGGGGTTGATGCAGATCCGTATTTCGCTCTTGTCTTTCTTCGCAGCGACAACCATAGTAGAAACCCACTGGGTGGAGTCCGTGACTGGCGCCAGGATGCCCGTGGCCACCATCTCGCGAAGAGCAGACTCGACCTTGCCCCTCATGGCAAAGGACACGCGGGTGCGGGGGGACGGACGACCGGCGGTGTGATGTCGGGATTGAGGGCAATCTTGTAGCTGCAGGGCAACTTCCCCAGCTTCGAGTCGAGCCGGTCCGGGAATTCGGCCAGCGGTTTCAGGGGTGCCTCTACCAGGTGGACATCGCTGAGGAAGCTCACCAACCCGAGGTCCTGGCAGCAGGCCTCCCACGCCGAGCAGGGGGTCACATTTACTGTCTAGCAGGAAGAAAGAGAGGG
Organism: Okamejei kenojei; assembly: GCA_035221665.1. NCBI lineage: Eukaryota > Metazoa > Chordata > Chondrichthyes > Rajiformes > Rajidae > Okamejei > Okamejei kenojei. The sequence continues at coordinate 20,908 of JAVHYY010000555.1, read as the reverse complement.
GCCGAGTGGTCGAACCGACCGCACCTTGCAGTGGAGAGTGGCCCTCCACACAGGAATAAGCACGCCACCCCCATAGGCACGCAAAACAGTACTGTCCTGTGGAAAACAGGTTCATTATTTCTTATCTTCCTGAACAGGCTTGTTGACATAACATTGGCAGCTGCCCCCGTGTCGACCTTAGCAGAGAAGGCCATGCCATTCACCGTGACTCGGACGGTCGGGTCCGTTATCAGTCCAGCTGCACCTCGCAAGGAAAAACACATCCAGCTCACTCGGGAGAAGAGTCAGGGTCATGACGGGGGAAGATCAACATGCTGGAGATGGGAACTAGACGTTGAGTCATCACGTGACAGGTAACGAGACGGTTTCTGCTGTGGCTGTGCAGGGTTACCTCGGGAACGGCATGCTGCTGAAAAGTGCCCGAGCTTGTTGCAAAAAGTTTACAGCTTTTCCCAACGCCGGGCACACATTAAAACGGTGTGAGACAAAGTTACAATTTGGACATCGTTGAGGCGGTCTGGAGCCCTGCAGTGGTCTTGCCCACTGTCGCCGGGGAGCATTGTACTGGGGACCAGCGAGACTGGCTGTTGTGGACCACAGGGTCAGGTACAGCGGAGGAGACAGCCTCAGCTAAACGAGAGGCATGCAGCGCCTCCATGGAATGTCAGATCAGGCTTACGCAGCAGCTCAGAGCGCAGCTTGTCATCCCGCAGACCAAAGACTAAAAGTATTCGGGGGTCAGGTCATGCAGGTTACATCGGCGAGCCAGCTGGCGCAGCGCGGCCACAAAATTGTCAATAGACTCCCCAGGGTTCTGGCGTCTGGGAGAACAGTTTGAATACGCTCTAAGATGTGGTTAGTGGGAAAGGTCCACACATCGCCGTAAATTTAGCAATCAGGCAATCGGGGGTCTTGGACACTCTCACCATGTCCATAACGAACGACTCCGAACGCTCGAGCGCCTCCGGACCAGCCAGGTTAAGCAGCAGGGAAGCCTTGACAGCGGGGGCCACAGCAGGGTGGGCGATTGCAAAATAATGCTCAAAGTCCCGTCGGAACACACTCCAGCGATGAGTGATGTCTGCATCAAAGACTAGGATGTCAGGCTTACGACAGGCAGAAGCCATCACGGAACCAGGAGGGGGTACTGGGACTAAGAAAATAAAACGCGATAGATCAGAGACGCAGGAAGAACCACTTCTGACGCCATGAAGAAGGCTCAAAGACACCTTAAAGTCTTCAGTACTTTTATTAAGCACACGTCATACATAGCCCTGGCTGTACGTGGTCTGTCACGAACACCAGAGAGAGAGCTAGGGGCGTGTGGCGGGGGGAGTGGTTAGCATGGACCTCGTTACTATCAATTAAAGGTGTACACACATATATCTACACAAGGTGTACAGCCACTGGTGTACTGTCTGGCGCCCGCCTCTGCCCCTTGCCTCTCCCAACCGTGACCCACGTGTCTGCCTCATGTGGTTTTGGACAGACTACCTCCCTGTAACTCCTCTCTATGACCTCCTCACTCTCCCTGACCAGACGGAGGTCATCGAGCTGCTGCTCAAGGTTCCTAACACACTCCTTTAGGTGCCCCATCTCGACACACCTGGCGCAGATGTGGACGTCTGGAGGGCTACCCGACTCCATTACCTCCAACATCTGACATCCAGAACAGTACGCTGCCCTTGCACTCATACCTCCCTTACCCTAGATACAACACAAAATACAATATACAATATACATTACAAACATACAATTCAAAGTACAGTACAGTACAAACGGCTGGATTCTGACTGCCAATCAGCTGCGTACTCAAGTCCACCATTAGCGGCTTCCTCAAGCCCAGTTAATTGAATAGAACGTTACGGATTTAGAATGTTACGATTTCGGTTCCTCATTAAACCGACGGCTCCTGGGCCTCTGTAGTTCGGGTTTTAAGCTTACCGCTCGGACGTCGCTCCTACCTCACCAACGGGTCCTGGGCCTCGCTCGCACGTCGCTCCTCCCTCACCAACGGATCATGGGCCTCTAAACCCCACTAAACCCCTCTAAAGCACTTCCAGACAACTCTGAAACCGTCTCAACCCCTATAAACTCCCCATGAATCCCACTAAACCCCCCAAAACCCCTCTAAGGACCTTTAAACCACTTCTAAACAAATTAAAAACCCTCTAAACCACTCTAAACACCCTCTAACCGCATCTATACCCATCTAAAACCCTCTAAATCTCCCAGATCCCCTGAAAATACCATCTAAACCACTCTAATCCCCTTCTGAGTCTCTGTAAACCATTCTAAGTCCCTCTAAACCCGCTCTAAATCACTCTAAACCTCATCAAACCCCATCTGAATCATTCAAAACCGTACTAAACCCCAACTTTCCCAAACCTCTCTAAACCCACGTAAAACCTTTCTAGAACCCTCCATACCCACTATACACACATCTAAACCCATAAGACCCACTTCTAAAACCCTCTGTACTCCTCCAAACCCATCTAAACCCATTCTAATCCTCTCTAAACCCATCTAAACAATATCTAAACCCAACTAAAACACTCTAAACCCACCTAAAGCCCCTCTGAATTCCTCAAAACCTCTCAAAACCCCTCTAACCCCCACTGAACCCCATTTAAACCCCTGCAAACAAACTGATACCCACTAAAACCCGTCTGATCCCCCCAAACCAATCTAAACGCCACTAAAACATCTAAACCCCTCTAAACCTCTCTGAACTGCTCTAAATACCTCAGATACTCTAAACTCCTCTATACCCCACTAAATCTCCTCTACATGCCGCAGAACCCCACTAAACCCTCACTAAACCCCTCTAAACCCCCCTATACCACCTATAAACCCTCCAATCCCCCTCTAAAGCCCAACAAACTCCTTCTAAATCCCTCAAAACGCCTTAAACCCCATTTAACCCTATCTAATCCCTCTATACCCCTATAAACCCCCTAAATCAACTCTAAAGCTATCTAAACCCATATAAATCTCCTATAAACCCCTCTAAATCGCTCTAAACCCCCTCTAAACCATTGCAGACCACTGTACATCCCTCTACATTACTTAACAAACCCAATAAACCCTCACAAAACGCCTTTAACCCACCTCTAAATAACTATAAACCCGTCTAAACCTCTCCAAATCCATTTAAACACACTCTAAACCCCTCTAAACCCCACCAAACACCACTTAAAACCAAACCCCTCAAAAACCCTCTAAACCCCGCTAATCCCCACAGGATACCCTCTAAACTACTATAAACCCACTCTAAACACTTTTAAAACCCTCTATACGTTCTCAATCCCATTAAACCCCATTGAATCACTCAAAACCGTTTCTAAACCCCAACCTCCGCTAAACCCTTCTAAACCAAGTAAAGCCCATCTAAAACTCCTCTAATCCCCTCTAAACCCCACCAACTCCCATCTCCATCCCTCAGAATACCTCTGAACCCTCTCGAAACCCACTTTAAACCCACGTTTAAACCCAATAACCCCCTCTAAACCCACCTAACCCCATAACCCCACTAAACGCCCTACAAATCCCTCTAATCCCTCTAAACCCCACATAAACTCCTCTAAACCCACATAAACTCCTCTAAACCCACATAAATCAACTCTAAACCCCCTATAAACCTTCCATAACCCCTCTAAACCCCTGTAAACCGTCTCTCAATCCCTGAAAACCCCTCTAAACCCATTTAAACGCCCATGATACCCCTCTAATCCCCTCCAAACACAATCTAAACGCATATAAACCACCCCTAAACTCACCTAATCCCCTCTAAATGCCCTTTAAACCAATCTAAACCACTCTAAACCCACTACACCCCTGGAAAACCCTCCAAACCATTTTAAACCCTCTCTAAACTCCTCTAAACCACCCTAACCCTCCCGAAACCCGCTCTAAATTATTCTAAACCCCATTAAACCCATCTGAATCCCTCAAACCCGTACTAAACCCAAACCTCCCCTAAACCCTTCCAATCCCATAAAAGCACCTCTACAACCCTCTATACCCCCTTTACACACATCTAAACCCATCGGATCCACTTGTCAACCACTCTATACACCTCCAAACCCACCTAACCCATTCGAATGCCCTCTAAACCTATCTAAACCACCTCTAAACCCCTCTAAATCCCTCTAAATCCAACTAATCCCCCTCTGAAACCCTCAAAATCTCTCTAAACCCCCTGTAGATCCCTGTAAAGCACTGTAAACCCGTCTAATCCACTCTAAGCACCTCCCAACCCCCTCTAAACCCATCTAAACACATGTAACCACCTCTAACCGCTCTAAACCACTCTAAACACCTCAAGACATTCTAATCCCCTCTATCCCCTCCAAACCCATAAATCCCCTCTACATCCCTAAGAAGACAGAACCCCTCAAAAACCCCCTATATAAACCCTTTAACCCCGTTTAAACCCCCCCCCCCCGTGTGCCACCCAAACCCCTCTTAAACCACACCAAACCTCTCAAAATCCCACACAACGCCTCTAAAGCAATTCTAACCCCAATCCCTCTATACCCAATATAACCCACTTTAAACCGCGCTAAATCAAACCTAAACCCTTCTAAACTCCCATAATCATCCTATAAATCCCTCTAACCCCCTGTAAGCCCCCGCTAAACTCCGGAAAAACACGGTAAACCCTCCTAAACCCATCTAAACCCCTCTAAACACCCATATACCCCTCTAAACCAATCCACATCCCCATGATGCTCTAATATGCCTAAAGCGCTCGAAACCACTCTAAACGCCTCTAAACCCCTCTAAACCCGCTAAACCTCTCTAATCCCCCCAAAACCCCACTGTCCCCTACACACCCCCAGGAAAACCTCTAACCACTCTAAACCCCTCGAAACCCCACTAACCCCCCTATGCATTACTCAATACCCGTCTAAAGCCCCTATATACGCTATAAACCCCTCTAAATCCTTCTAAACCACCTCTAAATATCTATAAAACTCTTTAAACCCCTCTAAATACCTCTAAACACATTAAACACATCTAACCCTCTGTAAAACCTTCTAACCCCCTCTACTATCTTTTAAATATCCTCTAAACCACTTTAAACCCCCTCCAAACCCCTCGAGACCACCTCTAACACCCCCGAAACCGTCCGTAAGTAACTCAAAACCCCATTAAACCCCATCTGAATCCCTCAAAACCGTACTAAACCCCAACCTCACCTAAAACCGCACTAAACCCATAAAAAAGCCCCCCCTAAAACACTCTATACCCTCTATACACACTTCTAAACCCCTCTGAAACACTTCTCAACCCCTCTATACACCTCCAAACGCATCTAAATGCATTCGAATGCCCTCGAAACCACCTTTAAACCCATAAAAACCCCTCTAAACCTAACTAAACCCCATTGACATCCTCAAAACCTCTCTAAACCCCTGTAGCCCCCTCTAAACCCCCTTTAAATCTCTGTAAACCTCTGTAAACGTCTAAACCACTCTAAGTCCCCCTAAACCCCTCTAAACACCCTCTAAACACATCTAAAGCCCTCTAACCCCCTCTAAACGGCGTTATATCATGTTTTATGAATATTTTATTAATTGTAAATACATATTAATAGAAAATGCTTCTTACATACATTCGTAATATTATTAATATTAACATTTAAGACATTTATATTTCTATACATTTTTATAAGTAAGAAAAGGTAGAGAAAAATAATATAGAGATAAGAAATCAAAAATAAAGATGTGAATGGAGTATTAAAAAGTTATCCGTCGTTGGAGATATATCCATGATTTGTTATACGTATTTCTTCATCTCTTCCATTATTCAGGTTTAAGTCAGGCTCTCGCACGGAGCCATTTTGACCCTTTAGATATTCTATGTATGGAGACCATATTCCTCTGAAAAGATCCAACCTGCCCATTAGGGCAAGCCTCAATCTTACCAGATGGAGTGTCTCCGACATTCCTGTAATCCACATTTTGATTGTGGGGGATGTCGGACCTTACCAGAATTGTAATATTAGTTTTTTCCCAATTATTAAACTATAATCAATAAAACATTTTGATTCGTTATTATTAATTGATAAACCGCTTTAAACACCTCTAAACATTCTATGCCCCTCTAATCCCATCTAAACATCCCTCAGAACCCCTCTAAACTCCCTATAAACCCTCTAAATCCCTCTAAACACCCCTAACTCCCTCCTAACCCCACCAAACACCTATAAATTCCTCAAAAACGCATGTAAAACACTTCTAACCCCAATCCGTCTATATCAAATATACACCCCTTTAAACCGCCTTAAATCAACTCTAAGCCCATCGAAACCCCTATAAACCTCCTATAAATCCCCTCTGAACCACTCTAAACCGCTTCTAAACCCCTCTAACAACTTATCTAAACCTCAAACCCCATCTAAACCTCTCAAAACCGTTCTAAACCCAAACCTCCCCTATAGCCCTCTAAACCCATGCAAAGCCCTTCTAAATCCCTCTATACCCCCTATAAACACATCTAGGCCCACCAGGACAACCTCTAAAACCCTCTATACTCCTCCAAACCCAAACCCCAAACCCCAAACCCCAAGCCCCTCTACAACACCCCCCCACGAATACCTCTAAACGCCTCTCAAAACCCATCTAAACAAACTCAAACCCCTGTAAACCCCCTTTAAACCTCTGCAAATCACTGTAAACCCCTCTAAGCCATCCAAATCCCCCAAACCCCTCTAATCACCCAGTAAACTCATCTAATCCCCTCTAAAACCCTCGAAGCCCCACTAACCCCCCTCCCCAAAAAACTCTAAAGCACTCTAACCCCCCTCTAAACTCATAAAAACACGCTCTATTCCCTCTAAACCCCCTCTGAATCCTTCAAAATCGTTCTAATCCCCAACCTCCCTTAAACCCCTCTAAAGCCCCTCAAAACCCCCGAAACCCTCTGTAAACCATTCTAAACCCCTCTAAACCCCACTAAAACCTCCAAGCCCCCCTTTAAACCATCTCTAAACAATTCTAAAGCCATCTAAACACCTTCATAAATCCATCTAAACTCCTCCAAATACCCTCCAAACCACTCTAAACCCTTCTGAACCACTCCAAACCCCTCTAAACCGCTCTAAACCCCTCTGAACCGCACTAACCACCCTCTGAATTCCTGAAAACCCCTCTGAACCTCGCTAAACCCATCTAATCCACTCTAAACCCTCGAAACCCCTCTAAACCCCTCTAAACCCCACTATATCCCCTCTACATCCCTCAATACTCTTCTAAATCCCTCTAAACCCTCTATAAACCTATCTACATCACTCTAAACCGCAGTAAACCCCTCTGACTCCCTCTAAACCCCTAGAAACTCCCTCTACTCCTCTAAACCCCTCTAAACCCCCTAACACCCCTAAACCCCACTAAACACCATTAATTCCCCTCTAAATCCATCAAAACCGTTATAAACCCCAACTTCTCTTACATCCCTCTAAACCCCTGTACAGCCCCACTATAATCTCATTCTAAATCCCTCTGAACACCTCTAAACCCGCCAATGCCCCTCTAAATCCTTCTGAGCCCCATAAACCACCTCTAAACCACCTTTAAACCCCTTCTAAACACCGTATAAACCCATCTAAACCCCTCTATACCCCCGAACCTCTCCAAAACCTCTCCAATCCCCTGTAAAGCCCCTCTAAAACCCAACAAACACCCCATAAACACATCTAAATCCCCACCAAACCGCTCTAAACCCCTCTAAATCCCCTCTACGTCCCTCAAAACACATCTGAACTCTAAACGGCTATGAAACCCTCTAAACCCCTTTATAATCCCTTCCAACCCCCTACAATCTCCTCTAAACCCCTCTAACCCCCATCTAAACCATATATAAACTCCCTCTAAACCCCCTCTAAACCCCTCTTAACCCCACTGAACCCCCTTTAAATCCCTCAAAACGCCTCCAAAACCCTGCGAATCAATCCCAGCGAATCCCTCAAAACCCCATATACACGCTTTTAAACCCCCTATAAATCCCACTAAACCCATCTAAACAAATCCAAACCCCTCTAAACCCTTCTAACCCCCCGCTAAACACATCTAAACCCCTCTCTAAACAACGAAAACACTCTAAATCCCTCAAAACACCCACTAAACCCATCTAAACCCCTCTAAACCCCCCCCCCCCCACGAATACCCTCTAAACGCCTCTAAACCCATCTAAACAAACTCGGACCCCTGTAAACCCCCTTTAAACCTCTGTAAATCACTGTAAAAAACCCCTCTAAGCCCGTCCAAATCCCCCAAACCCTCTAATCACCCTCTAAACTCATCTAATCACCTCTAAAACCCTCGAAGCCCCACTAACCCCCTCCAAAAAACTCTAAAGCACTCTAACCCCCCTCTAAACTCATTAAAACACGCTCTAGTTCCCTCTAAACCCCCTCTGAATCCCTCAAAATCGTTCTAAACCCCAACCTCCTTAAACCCCTCTAAAGCCCCTCAAAACCCCCCGATGCCCTCTGTAAACCATTCTAAACCCCTCTAAACCACCACTAAACCCTCCAAGCCCCACTCTAAAACATCTCTATACAATTCTAAGCCCTCTTAAAAACCTTCATAAATCCATCTAAACCCCTCCAAATACCCTCCCAAATCACTCTAAACCCTTCTGAAAACCCACTCCAAACCCTCTAAACCGCTCTAAACCCCTCTGAACCGCACTAACCACCCTCTGAAATCCTGAAATCCCCTCTAAACCTCGCTACTAAACCCATCTAACCCACTCTAAACCCTCGAAACCCTCTAAACCCCTCTAACGCCACTATATCCCCTCTACATCCCTCACTATACTTTCTAAATCCCTCTAAACCCTCTATAAGCCTCTCTACATCACTCTAAACCGCAGTAAAACCCCTCTGACTCCCTCTAAACCCCTAGAAACTCCCTCTACTCCTCTAAACCCCTCTTACCCCCCTAAAACCCCCCCCTGAAACCCCACCAAACACCATTAATTCCCCTCTAAATCCATCAAAAAGTTATAAACCCCAAACTCTCTTACATCCCTCTAAACCCCTGTACAGGCCCCACTATAATCTCATTCTAAACCGTCTGAACCTCTAAAACCGCAGCAGAGCCCCTCTTAAATCCTTCTGAGCCCCATAAACCACCTCTAAACCACCTTTAAAACCCCCTCTAAACACCCTATAAACCCATTAAAACCCATCTATACACCAAAACCCTCTAAACCACTCTAAACTCTCTCAACCCGCTATAAATCCCTCTAAACTCCCTTAACCTCCTCTGAATCACTCAAAAACCGGTCTAAACCTCCTCTAACCCCTCGAAACCCATGTAAACTCCTGTAAAACCTTCTAGACCCCCAATAAATGCCTCTAAACCCTCCTAAACCATTTCTAAATCCTCTCTAAGCCCCTCAATGCCCTTTTAAACCCCTCTAAACCAACTTTAAACCCTTGCAATTCACTATAAACCACTCTAAACCACTTTAAGCCCCCCTAAACCCATGTAAACATATCTAAGCCCCTCTAAATATCTTCAAACCCCACTAGACCCCCCCTACATCCCTCGAAACCCCTCAATACCCTCTATTATCCTCTCTATACTCTCTAATCCCCTTTAAACCCTCTAAATCCCCTCTACATCCATCAAAACCCATCCACACGCTCCCTAAACCCCTCTATACCTCCACACACCCTCTAAACCCGCATTAAACGCCCTGTAAATCACTGCAAACCCCTCCAAACCCCCTCTAAACCCATATAAAGACCTATAAACACTCTAGACCCCTATAAACCCCACTAAATCCCCTCTACATCCCTCAAATCCACAACGAAACGTCTCTAAACCCCTCAAACCCTCTAAAACCCGATACAAACCACTCTGCACACCCCTAAATCCTCTAAAGAACTCTAAACCCCTTCAAAACCCCTCTAAACCCCCTATATCCCTTTTAAATACCATTTAACCACTCTAAACCCCTCTAAACCCCTCTGAACCCATCTAAACCCTCAAACGCCGCTCTAAATCCCCCAAATCCTCATTAAACAGCCTCTGAATCCCTCAAATCCGTTGTACACCCGAACCTCTCCAAAACCTCTCCAAACCCCTGTAAATCCCCTCTAAAACCCAACAAACACCCCATAAACACATCTAAATCCCCACCAAACCGCTCTAAACCCCTCTAAATCCCCTCTACGTCCCTCAAAACACATCTGAACTCTAAAAACGGCTATTAAAACCCTCTAAACCCCTTTATAATCCCTTCCAACCCCCTCCAATCTCCTCTAAACCCCTCTAACCTCCATCTAAACCATATATAAACTCCCTCTAAACCCATTCTAAACCCCTCTTAACCCCACTGAACCCCTTTAAATCCCTCAAAACGCCTCCAAAAAACCTTGCGAATCAATCCCAGCGAATCCCTCAAAACCCCATATACACGCTTTTAAACCCCCTTTAAATCCCTCAAAACGCCTCCAAAACCTTGCGAATCAATCCCAGCGATTCCCTCAAAACCCCATATACACGCATTTTTATACCCCCTATAAATCCCACTAACCATCTAAAACAAATCCAAACCCCTCTAAACCTTTAAGCCCCCCCGCTAAACACATCTTACACCCCTCTCTAAACAACGAAAAACTCTAAATCTCTCAAAACACCCACTAAAACCATCTAAACCCCTCTAAACCACTAAACCTCTCTAAACCCGCTCTAAATCCCTCGCATCCCATTTAAAACCCCTCCAAAACCCATCTTAACCCCACTTAACCCCCCCTCTAAACCCCCTTAATCCCTCTCTAAACGCCATATAAACCCCGCTAAACCCCCCCCTAATCAACTGCCGAACCAATCTAAAACCCATACAAACCTCCTTTTAATCACTCTAACCCCTCTAGTACCACCTTGTCTGAACCGCATGAATGTGAAAAACAATTGAAATCTTCAAGAACACTGCCCAAACAAACCCCTAAACCCTCTAAACCCAACTAACCCCCGTTTTAAACCCTATATCCCTCTAAATATATTTTAAACTAATCCAACACCAACTTAAAGCGCCTCTGAAACCACTCTGAACCCCCGCTCTAAACCCGCTCTAAATCCTTCTAAACCACACGAAACCCCTCGGAATCACTCATGCCCGTGCTAAAGGACCATCTAACCTCCCCTACTAAAACCCCATCCAAACCCCTTTGAAACCCCATTTAACTAATTCTAAACCCATCTTAACCCCCCCTTATAAACCCCTTATAAACCCGTATAAATTCCTCTTAACACCCTCGACGAAACCCTGGAAAACACTGTAAACCATTCTAAAAACCCATCTAAATGCGCCCTAAACCCCTCTAACCCCATCCAGACCAACACGAAAGCCCTCTAAATCACCATTAAAAACCCCCAAACCCGTCCAAACACACTGTAAACCCATCTAAACCACACTAAACCCCATCTAAACCCCTCTAATTACCCTCTAAACCATTCCAACCCACTCCAAACCACTCTAAACGCACTCCAAATCCCTCTAAACCCTATTAATCATCTGAATCCCTCAAATCCGTTCTAAACCCAAAATCCCTTAAACCCCTCTAAACCCCCGTAAAGCCACACTAAAACCCACTAAATTCCCTATGAACGCATCTAATCACATCTTAACCTTCTAAACATATCTAAACGTCTCCAAACCCATGTAAACTCATTCTAAACCCATCTACAACCCGCTAAACCCCATAAACCCTTCTAAATCCCTCAAAACGCCTCTAAACACATCTAATCCACCTCTAAACCCCTCTAAACCCCTCTAACCACCTCTAAACAGTCCAAACCCCTCTAAACCTCACGAAATCACAGGGTGGTAAAGAAAGCCTTTGGTATGCTGGCCTTTATAAATCAGAGCATTGAATATAGGAGTAGGGAAGTAATGTTAAAATTGTACAAGGCATTGGTAAGACCAATTCTGGAGTATGGTGTACAATTTTGGTCGCCTAGTTATAGGTAGGATGTCAACAAAATAGAGAGAGTACAGAGGAGATTTACTAGAATGTTGTCAGGGTTCCAGCAACTATGTTACAGAGAAAGGTTGAACAAGTTAGGTCTTTATTCTTTGGAGCGCAGAAGGTTAAGGGGGGACTTGATTGAGGTCTTTAAAATGATGAAAGGGATAGACAGAGTTGACGTGGATACGTTTTTTCCATTGAGGGTAGGGAAGTTTCAAACAAGAGGGCATGCCATGAGAATTAAGGGACAGAGGTTTCATAGAAACATAGAAACATAGAAATTAGGTGCAGGAGTAGGCCATTCAGCCCTTCGAGCCTGCACCGCCATTCAATATGATCATGGCTGATCATCCAACTCAGTATCCCGTACCTGCCTTCTCTCCATACCCTCTGATCCCCTTAGCCACAAGGGCCACATCCAACTCACTCTTAAATATAGCCAATGAACTGGCCTCAACTACCCTCTGTGGCAGAGAGTTCCAGAGACTCACCACTCTCTGTGTGAAAAAAGTCTTTCTCATCTCGGTCTTAAGGATTTCCCCCCTTATCCTTAAGCTGTGTGACCCGTTGTCCTGGAACTTCCAACATCGGGAACAATCTTCCTGCATCTAGCCTGTCCACCCCTTAAGAATTTTGTAAGTTTCTATAGATCCCCTCTCAATCTCCTAAATTCCAGAGAGTATGAACCGAAGTCTATCCAGTCTTTCTTCATAAGACAGTCCTGACATCCAGGAATCAGTCTGGTGAACTTCTCTGCACTCCCTCTGTGGCAATAATGTCCTTCCTCAGATTTGGAGACCAAAATTGTACGCAATACTCCAGGTGTGGTCTCACAAGACCTGTACAACTGAAGTAGAACCTCCCTGCTCCTGTACTCAAATCCTTTTGCTATGAAAGCTAACATACCATTTGCTTTTTTCACTGCCTGCTGCCACCTGCAGGCCTACTTTCAATGACTGGTGTACATGCTCACCCAGTCTCGCTGCATCTCCCCTTTTCCTAATCGGCCAACATTTAAATAATAGTCCGCTTTCCATGTTTTTGCCTCCCAAAGTGGATAACCTCACATTTATCCCATTATTACTGCATCTGCCAAACATTTGCCCACTCACCCAGCCTATCCAAGTCACCTTGCAGTCTCCTAGCATCCTCCTCAAAGCGAACACTGCCCCCCAAGCTTAGTGTCATTCCGCAAAATTGGAGCATTATTGCCTTCAATTCCCTCATCCCAGATCATTTAATATGTATTGTAAATAGCTGGGGTCCCAGCACTGAGCCTGCGGTACCCCACTAGTTACTGCCTGCCATGTGAAAAGGACCCGTTTACTCCTACTCTTTGCTTCCTGTTTGCCAGCCAGTTCTCTATCCACATCAATACTGAACCCTAATACCGATGCTTTAAGTTTGTATACTACATCTCTTATGTGGGTACCTTGTCGAAAGCCTTCTGGGAAGTCCAGATATACCACATCACTGGTTCTCCCTTATCACGCTACTAGTTACATTCTCGAAAAATTCCACAAGATTCGTCAGACCCCCCATGATTTACTTTCGTAAATCCATGCTGACTTTGTCCAATGATTTCACCCACTTTCCAAATGTGCTGCTATCCCATCTTTAATAACTGACTCTAGCAGTTTCCCACTACGTTGTTAGACTAACTGGTCTGTAATTCCCCACGTTTTTTTTCTCTCCTCCCTTCTTAAAAAGAGGGGTTACATTTGCTACCGCCAATCCTAAGGAATACTACCATAATCTAAGAGTTTTTGAAGGAGTATCAACTAATGCATCCACTATTTCCTGAGCTAATTCCATTAAGTACTCTGGCATGCAGCTATCTGGCCTGGGGATTTATCGGCCTTTAATCTATTCAATTTACCCAACACCACTTCCCGAATGACCTGGATTTCACTCAATTCCTCCTTTGACCCACAGTCCCTGCTATTTCAGGCAGATTATTTATTTATGTCTTCCTTAGTGAAGACGGAACCAAAGTAGTTATTCAATTGGTCGCCATATCCTTGTTCCCCATGATCAGACTCACTGTTTCTGGACTGCAAGGGACCTACATTTGTTTTAACTACCTCTTTCTCTTCACATATCTATAAAAATCTTTTGCAGTCAGTTTTTTATGTTCCCTGCCAGTTTCCTTTCATAATCTTTTTTTCCTTTTTAATTAAGCCTTTGTCCTCTCTGCTGGTCTCTGAATTTCTCCCAGTCTTGGTATGCTGCTTTTTCTGGCTACTTTGTAGCATCATCCTTTGCTTTGATACTATCCGATTTCCTTGTTATCCACGGATGCACTACCTTCCCCGATTTATTCTTTTGCACAAACTGGGGTGAGAACAATTTTGTAGTTCATCCATGCAGTCTTTAAATGTCTTCCATTGTATTATCAACGTCAACCCTTTTAGAATTAATTGCCAGTCAATCTTGGCCAATTCCGTCTCACACCCTCCAAAGTTACCTTTTTATTAAGTTCAGAACCATTGTTTCTGAATTAACAATGGTCACTTCTCATAATGAAGGAACTCAACCATATTATGGTCACTCTTGCCCAAGGGGGCACGTACACCAAGACGGCTAATTACCCCTTCCTCATTACTCAAAACCCAGTCTAAAATAGCCTGCTCTCTCGTTGGTCTAAAATAGCCTGCGACTCTCGTTTGGGGTTGGTGGTGGTGGGGTTGGTATAGGTAACGTGAGGGGGAACGTCTTTACTCAGAGGGTGGTGGCTGTGTGGAATCAGCTTCCAGCAGAAGTGGTGGAGGCAGGATCGATTTTAACATTTAAGAGTAAAGTGGATAGGTATATGGACGTGAAGGGGATGGATGGGGTATGGTCTGAACGTGCAGGTTAGATGGGGAATAAGGGGAAACAAATGGTCGGGCCTCCGACTGGAAGGGCCGAGATGGGCCTGTTTTCCGTTGCTGTAATTGTTATTGGTTATAGTTAAATCCACTCTACATCCAATCAAAAACCCCTCTCTAATCCCTTCTAACTCCCGCAACCCACAACTATGCCCCTTCCTAATCCCCTCTAGAATAACCCTTCTAACACCATTTAATCCCATTTCACCCCTCTAAATCACCTACAAATGGTCTAACTTAACCAATGGATACACCCTACAACCCACTCTAAACGCACTCTTAAACACCGCTAACCGCTCTAATCCACTATAAACAACGAAAAAAATCAAACACCCCTTTAACACCCTCCTCCCTATTACCATCTAGACCCACTCTATAACCCTCAAACACGGACCTAAATCCCTTTAAATCCCTCTGAATCCCTCATTACCCGTTCTAAAGCTTTCATCGTTCGAGTCTATACTATACCACCATTCAAACCCCCTGTGGAAAACGTCCTCTATAAGTTGTAGAGACAACCTTTTGACACCTCTCTTAATACCTCTATACCATCCGAATCCATTCTAAAACACGTCGCCCCCTCTAAACCCACATTGGAAACCCATCTAAAAACCCTAATCAATCCCTATGATCCACTGTTGTTAAGCCCTCTCATCCCTGCAAACCACTCCTAATTCCACTCTCTAAATCCCCTCTACATCCCTCAAAAAATTAAACCACCTTAACCCCATCTAAACCACTGTTAACCCGCCTCTTTACACATCCTAAAACCCTTATGAACCCTCTTAAAACCCCTTTCTTCTATTCACATCTATAAACTGCTCTAACTCTCTAAATCCCAGGGAAGAAGAAAACGCATCAAAACACTCCTTCTATCCCTATCTAATCCATCTAAACCCAATCAAACCCCTAAATAACTCCTAAAATAATTTCCAACCCATCTTATCACCTGTAAACTCTCTATAAACCCCGGTTTTAAATCCCTCGAAATTCCTATTTTTATCCCCTGAATAACTAATTTAATTCCCATCTAAAAATCCTCTCTCCTAAAACCCCTCTAAAACGCCCCATAAAATCCCTCCAAGCCACCTATATTCCCCCTATAAATACCCCATCTAAAACCCCTCTAAAATACCCTCCAAAACACTTAACCCCTCCAAACCCCTCTAATACCACTCCAACACCCTCTAAACACCCTTTAACCCCCATCTGATATCCCTCAAAAACCTATATAATCCCAACGTCCCTTAAATCCTTCTTAACACCTATAATGACCCTCAAATAATCCAACAAACGCAACTACGAACACATCTTAATCCCATGTAAACCTGTTCTAAACCCTATAAACCCCTCCAAACCATATCAACATTCAAAAACCCACCGAATCCGCTCTATATCCATCTTAAACGATTATAAACACTTAATAAATCCACCTCTACTCCCCCTCCCTAAACCCCCCTGTTTTAACCCCTTGTAACCTCACTATATCCATCTTCTGCCCTCAAAAATCTCGTTCTTAAACCCTCTCTAACCCCTCTAAGCCCATCTATACCCCTATAAAACCGTTCTATTACCTTGCAATTCCAACAATACTCATCTAAACCCCTGTTGTTAACCCCTACTAAGGCCCTATTAAGTCCCTCTAACCCCTTCTACATTAAACTCTAACAACCTCTAAATCCTCCCATATCCTCTTAACCCCACTTATATTCCCTCTCTAATATCGCATCCCATAGCATCTTATCACAATATATCCCCATTTTTTCCTCGAAAACAAAACTCAAACCTATTCTAAACACCCTAAATCAATTTCTAAGACCCACATATACCCCCACAAAAAAAAACCCGTTATTAAATCCCTCTTAACACCCGCCTAAATACGCGGGGAAAAACCATTGTACTCACTTTGTGGTAACCCCCTAAACGCCACTCCACCTTACCCCACCAAAACCATCTATCCCTCTAACCACTCTACACATTATCTCTAAAACCCAAACTAACCCCCTCTAAACCCCATCTAACCGCATTTAACCCCACTAAACCCCTTCTAAACGCATCTTAACTTCTTAATCCACAAAACCGCTTTATCCCTATAAGTCCTAAAACCACCTTGAATCCTCGAAACCTAATAAAGCCCAACCATTAAACCCCTCTACCCTCGTAAAGCCACTAACCCTCAAAACCTATAAACACAATCTAATTCCCATCAAATCCACTTCTAAACCATCTAAACTATTCTAACAAACCCTCAAATCCATATAATCCACTATAAACCCCTCCCCCACCCCTTAAATCGACTAACCACACATACATCAAAGCCTCTCTAAACCCTGGAAAACAATGTAAACGTTATAAACCCTCTAACTTATTCCCCCCCCCTACCTCTACCCTACAAAGCATACTTCAGCCATTCCACCGTACAAAATCGCTCTAAACCATAAACCCTCTGAATCCCACAAAAACCGTTCCACCCCAACTCCCATAATCCTCCAAACCCTGTAACGCCCCGCAAACCTTATAAACACCCATAACCAATTCCCCATAAATGATCTAAACCCACTACACATAAAACTCCAACTCTCTAAACCAACTCACCCAATTCCAACTCAAAACCCTCAAAACGATCTAAACCCCTCTAACCACTGTTCTAAAACCGTCTAAAAACTCTCTAAACCCCTCTAAACCCCGTTAAACCTCTAAACCCCCTCTAAACTCTCCCCCCTTTAATCCTTAAATCCTCTAAATCCAACAAACCTGTACAGCTAAATCAATTCGACGCCCACCTTATTCCCTTATAAACCCTATAAACCCGTTAAATCCTCAACCCTCTAAACAAATCTAAACCTCTTCCAAATCCCATCTAAAAACCCTCTAAACACTTATATACCCTCGGATGCTCTAAGACCGCTAATCCACTCCCATACCTCTACAACCGCTCTTACTCCTTATAAACCATAAAAACCCCTCTGAATCCCTCCAAGCGTTCTAAACCAATCTCTTTCAACTCCTCTCAACCCTATAAAGCCCCACTAAAACCTTTAACGCCCCTCTAAAACACATTACTCATCCTAACATTCTAACCCCTTCTAATGTCTCCAAACCCTCAAATCTCTCTACACCCCCTCTAAATCATCTAGGGACTCTAAAACAATCTCAAACCTCTAACACTGAAACCTTGAGTACCTAAACCTCTCTAAACCCTCTAAACACACTTTAACCCAACTCAAAACCTGAAAAAACAATGTAAACCCTTTCAAAACCACTCAGAAAGCCCTTACATCACGCTTTCTACACCCGTCTAAACCCATCTAGGTATCTAAACCCCTTGAAACTTCTCAACTTCTAGTCCCTCTATTGTCTCCAAACACTCTAAACCCATCTAAACCCATCTAAACCACTCTAAAAACCCTCCGCGCCCGCTCTGAATCCTCTAAACCCAGAAACCGCTTCAGAATCCCAAACCCCGTTTCTAATCCAACTCCCCAAAACCCCTCACACTCCCTAAAGCCATCTAAACCCTATAAACCCCCTTTAAAACCACATCTCTCACCCCCTAAACTCCCTCGGATTCCTCAGGGCCCCCTCTCAACCCCACGAAACCCCCACATCCGCGTCTAAACCATCTAAACCCCTCTAAACACCTCTAAAACCACTAATTCCCTTCTACATCATCAAGACCCGCGCTAAACCCTCCCAAACTCTCTCGAACCCCCTCTAACCCTCTCACCTTCTTAACTCCTCCCAAACCATCTTAACGCCTCTTTTAAACCATTAAAACACCATCTAAGTCCCACAACGCATCAAAACTTCTCACCTTAATCCTTTAATACCCAAACAAACCCCTCTGTAACTTCCTAAATCCATTTCTAAAAACCATCCTAAAACAATAAAAAAAAAAATAAAACAACCCCACCTCTAAACTATAAAAACCCGTATAGTCTCCCTAAACCCCATTTAACCCCCGAAAATCACTGTCAAACCTATAAACCACCCTAAACAACTCTACACCCTCTAAACCTCCAAGACCTCCCAAACCCATCTCAAACCCCTCCAAAACCCCCTATAAACCCGCTATTCCCCTCAATAACAAGCTCTAAACCACTTAAACATCTTAAAACATTCCAAACCCTCTAAACTCGCTCTTATCCTCTAACCCCCACTAAACTCCCACTAAATCCCATTAAATGATCGAAACTCCTTTTAACCTCATTCTAAACACTCTAACCCCCTCAAACTACTCCAACTCCAACGTAAACCCGTCCTAATTCCATAAACCTCATAAACCTCGCCGCTGAAGCCGTCAAAACGATCAAACCCAGTCCCACTTACACCCCTCTCAACCCTGCTTTAAACCCTCTAAATCTCACAAAACCCGATAAACGTTCTAATTCCATCAAACTACGTTAAAAACCCTCAAAACCCTCCAACCTAAACTCGTTCTAACCCCTCTCAGCCCTTGTAAAACCCTCTCAATCACTTAAACGATCTAAACGCATCTTAGACTACCTAAATTCTTCCTAGATCTCCCTGCATCCCCATCTCCCATCTAAACCCACTAAACCCTGACACCCCCAAGCAAACGTCTAAACCTCTAAACTCACCTAAACCCTTAAAACTCTCCAGGCACATTCACAACCTCTAACGCCCTTTAAAAACTCTAAACCCGTTTTTAAACCCCCTCTAATCCCTCATCCACTTGAATTACCCTTAAAACTACGCTGAACACCTCTAGTACATCCAAATCAACCTAAACCTCTACACTGCACTCTAAAATCCGTCTAAACCCATGAAAACCGGCCCTCTGACTCTCTCAAAAGATCCTGTTCTTTACCGCAATCCCTTAAACGGCTCTACAGCTAATAAGCCCCACTGAAAAACCTCTAAAACCCCAATAAACACATTTAATCCCATCTAAACCACTTCTAAACCCCTACTAACCCTCAAACCCAATAAACTCAATCCAAGCTCTTTAAACACTCTAAACCACCCAAATCTCTTCTAAACGCCTATAAAAATCTCATCACCTTCTAAAATCCCTCCCAACATTTACAAAACCTCGTAAACCCGTCTAAACCTCTCTAATCCGGCAGAAACGCCGAGTTCTGCAAACACCTCAAACTCCTCCAAACCTTCTAAACCCCGTTAGTCACTCTAACCCTCATAAACCCCCTCTAAAAAACAACAATTATAACCATCTAAAATCCGTTCTAACCTCATAACCCACTAAAACTCCCTGTAAATCCAAACAAAACGTAATCTAAACTCCTTCTAACTCCATCTAAACTCAAACCCACCCCTCCCTATTAAAACACCCTAAATCCAAACTAAGCCCTATACACCTTAAACGTGTCAATCCCTTAAACCCCTCCTAAATCCCGCGAAACCCTCTAACCCCCGAAAATTCCTTCTAAAAACTCTAACCGCCCATAAACATATCTAATTCCTCCAACGCCTCTAACCACCTTAAACAACTCAAACGCCATTCAAACCCTCTAAAACACACTCATACATATAAACACTCTCATCCCTCTAATACTGTTACCACTCGAAACCCCCATAAACCTACTCAACCCATCTAAACCATCTATCCATATCACACCCATATAAAACCCCGCTCTGAATCCCTCCCCAAACTGTTCTAAACCCCAACCTCCTTTAACCCCCTCTAAACTGCAAAGCCATAAAACCATGACCCCATGCAACACGTTAATCCCATCTAAACACAGCTAAGCCTCTAACCGCCTCAAAACCCATCTAAACTCTTTTGAAACCAGACTCAACCCCTTAGCCCCCTCTAAACCGTTATAATAAACCCATCAAAACCCTCTAACCCTACAAAAAACCCTTGACTATTCAAAACCCCTCTCTAAACACTCAAACTTAACCAGACTAAATACACTCTGAACCCCTAACCCCACTAAATACCAGTGAACCTCTATAATGTAAAAACACTAACCAAAACCCCCACCCTCCCCACCCCCCCCCACAAACCAAAAACCCCCACACCCCACCCCCAATCCCCCACCCCCCCAAGTCCCCTAATACC